>OY282499.1:2344706-2553061 GCA_958295605.1 Ajuga chamaepitys
TATTTGAAGTGTAGATATGTGTGAAAATATGTGATGAGGTGAATGATATTTATAGAAGAATGCATATGGCGAGGTAGGTGAGAAAGTTAGTGGGAAACGGTAGGTACGAAAGGTAGGTGAGAAAGGTAGTGGGAATGCTAGTTGAAAAATGTAGGTGAGGAAGTTAGTGGGAAACGGTAGGTGAAAAGGTAGTTAAGAAGGATAGGTGAGTAAGTTAGGTGGGAACGTTAGTGGAGAACGGTAGGTGAAGACATGTGATCGGGGTCAATCACGGTTTGTTAGCTTACTTTACTTGGGTTGGAGAAATTATATTATAAAAGGACCATCATAGGATAGTTTTTGCAACCCTCTCATTTCTGTTTCAATCCCTACAAACAACACCACAAATATGAACCCAAATCATATTGACCCTTCTTATTTATTTTCTTCATCAAGCTCATCCGATGATGAACTTGAAAAGCTCATAAATAGTTACCATTTAGATAGCCAAATCATAGCCCAACAGATTTACAATAATAACCTCATCTTCGCTCATATCTTACTCACATTGATTCAACCTCCCATGGCGGATCGATTCCTAGTCGTAGAACGGTTAACCGTGACCGTTATATAGCAGCACGAAGGCTATTCAACGACTACTTTGCTGAAAATCCAACGTACTATGAAGATCAATTTCGTAGACGTTTTCGAATGTCTCAAAATTTGTTCATTCACATTTTAGATGCTGTCAAAACACACGATGAATATTTTCTATAGAGAAGAGATGGAATCGGGAGGCTTGGGCTATCCACACTTCAAAAGACAACAGCTGCGATACGGATATTAGCATATGCATTACCAGCTGATGCAACAAACGAGTACATCAACATTGATGAGTCTATTGCAATGGAATGTTTAAAGAGATTTTGTCGTGCTATTGTGGAGATATTTTGTGACCAATATCTTAGGTCGCCTAATACAATTGATATTGCTAGACTACTCCATATTGGTGAATAACGTGGATTCCCCGGAATGTTGAATAGTCTAAGATTGTATGCATTGCCGTTAGAAAAATTGTTCAGCAGGTTGGGGAGGGCAGTATGCAGGTCGAAGTGGTCATCCGACTATTATTCTTGAAGCAGTAGCTGATTATGATCTATGGATATGACATGCTTATTTCGGCATTCCCAGATTAATAATGATATTAATGTGTTGGAAAGATCTCATATTTTCTCTAATCTTTGCTAGAGGTATTGCTTCCCAAGCAAATTATGTTCTTCGGCGGGTAGAGCACACAATCGGATATTATTTTGCCGACAACATATATCTCAAATGGTCGACACTTGTACAAACAATTCGACAGCCAGGCAATCGAAAATGAGAGTATTTTGCACAGAGACAAGAAGCGTGTAGAAAAGATATGGAACGTGCATTCCGAGTTCTCCAAAGTCGTTTTTAGCAAATCCTGCTCGCTTTTGGAGCAAACATGACCTTCAAGATATCATGACTGTGTGCATAATTATGCATAACATGATCATCGAGGATCAACGAGATCTTGATGCACCTATTGCATTTGCACCTGAGGTGTCAAAACCAAGGGTGGACATTTGAGACAGAGACAACGAGCAGGTTTTTGAAGCATTTCTTTTCCGATTCCGCCGAATTATAAACAAAAATGCTCGTTACAAGTTTCGTAATGACTTGATCGATCATATGTAGGAAGAGTATTCTAATAATTTTGTAAATTGACTACGATTACTAGTAGGTGTCTGTAGTATTACTCATATCCTCTATTTGTGTAATTTCAATGTATTTTATAATTTTTATTTATTTTGTTATTTTTTTATTTTATGTAATATTTGCTTTTAATTATAATATTATGAAATTATTATCTCAAAATCATGAGAGTAACAAAATTGTATAAGTATATTAGCAAATTAGACTTAAGAAAAAGAAAAATAATATATAGAAGAAATTATTTAAAAAAAATATTCCATGTGGCGCGAAATGCAGAACAGACGACTGGAGTTTCGCGCTACATTTCGCGCTGGAACAGAGTATCTCCAGCGCTGGATCAGCACCAACGACGAAAGATGCTCTAAGTCCTTGCCAAACTAATGTCTCGTCATTTTTATATTTTAGTACATTTGAATAAATTTTCTTTAGATTATTAATGCAACAAAAAATAAATAAATAAAATAAAACAAAATTGCGGAAATTACCTTAACTCGCTCCATATTAAATGCCTGGCTAGTAATCCTCCTATGAACACCCCATTTTTCACCTTCCAGACCAACAAGCCCTTCGCCAAACAGTACCTTAGCCAAAGGATTAAACCTAATTCTCCGAAAATCTCCATTCTTATTCATCAAAACCTCCTTGATCATATCAGGATCCGCCACAGCTAATCTGGCTGTGGATCCAAACCAGAACAGAAAATTCTTCCCGTACAGCGTTGACCAGCTCGAGTAATGCGGAATTACGCGGTGAACGATGTCGTGTGAGATGCCAGAGATCGACCGCGACTCCGCCGCCGCAATCAGCTTCCGCCGGATCTCGGCGGAGTTACCGAACAGCAGGCGGTAGGGGGGGCCGGTTATGCCTTGTTTGGCGAAGTGGTTTTGGAGTTTGAGAGGGAGCCATAGGGTTTTGTTGAGGTAATAGTAGGAGAGGAAAATGAGAGCTGGTAAGAGTAGGAGTAGTGAGAGAGACATTTTGCAAAATCCAGATTGAGATTGAGATCACGGACTAGTTGTTTTGGTATTTGTAATTTCTTTTGTCTTTTTGCTCAGTTGTTTTGTTGCAAGAGTCAACTAATCCCGATGGGTTGTTTCGTTGTCCTACTTTGTTTATTCGGATTTTAACGAACTAACAATATTTATGCCTCGATTAGTTTTGTTTAGTTCCGACACTTTGTTTATTACACACTTTCTCTGATTAAGGAGGTATCATTCAAATGCTAGTTACTTTTAAGTTTAAGCAATTTAACTATAATTTTTACTTTAATCACTTTTTTAAAAGTTGGTCAAAGATAAAAACACCATTTAACTAGATTTATGACCTAAATAGCTCCGTTTAAGTCTCGACTACTCACTAAATCATAATCTTTTCGGTAATTAATCCAATCCAAAATGGTAGAAAACCTAGCCTTAAAAAGAAATGATGCCTTCATTCCCTTAAAAAAAAAAAAAAAAAAAAAATATGCCTTCATAGTGTTTGTCATGTATTAAATGGAAGGGAACATTTCGAAAACTGACATTCAAAATATGGTAGGGTATCTTTCTTAAATACTTCCTTCGTCCTGATTTAACTTTCATACTTTGATCGAGCACAAAAGTTAATAAAAAATAGATTTTGTGAAATATTTGACTTTTTTAAATGTGGAGATTGAGGGTGGAGATTTTGAGGGTGAAAATTATGAGAGAAATTTGTCATTTATGAGTTGGAAAATTAAATTGGAACAAAAAAAAGAAAATAAGAAAGTTATAGCGGGACGGAGGTAGTATGTTACAAATAGTTGGACCTTATAGAGTCTATGCTAAATACGTCCAAGAATCCATAAATGTGATATTTGATGATTATTTCAATATTATAGATAGGGTTAATTATAGCAATCTCACTTGTGAAATTCTTTCACATATTTCTTTGCCATAACAATTTGTTTGAATCATTAATAGTTTTCTCTCCTAATATCTAAAACCTCTATTGTTGGAGATGAACGGCTCCTCTACCTACTAAAAGTATGTTTGGACAAAAAAAACTCTTAAAAATTAACGCGCAAGTCACATGTGGAATTCTGACAATGATTGAATTTAAATGAATTTTATAATGTCTGAAATAGTTTTCAGAAATAATTTTTTAAATTTTAAGTGAATTTTATAATTTTTTTTTTCTAAATTTTAAACAATTTTTTGGGGATTATAAATTCAAATTAATATCTTATATTATCTTTGAATTTTTTTTCCACCCTAATAAGTAAGTCAACAGAATAAATAAAAAAACGAAAAATTAATACCACGTCAGAAAAAGAGCTTTACCTCATCAATGATTGGTTGTGTCACAGTCTATAGCCGGTCATGGGGCACTTTCATCAAGTTTTGGTAAGTTATAAGACATTTTTAAAAGTGGTATACTTATTGTCCTCATTTTTAAATAGGAGAAACATATTGAGCATTTATACCAATTTTTCCGAAAGTAAAAAGACGGCTCACAGGTGACCGACTGGTTAACAGCCTATAGCCGATCACGGAACATTTTCACCAATTTTTTATAAGTTAGAAGATATTTTTAAAAAGTGGTATCCTTAGTGTCCTAATTTTTAAATAGAGAAGCATACTAGGCAGTTATACCATTTTTTCCTAGAATGATTGATTAAATTTAGAAATTAAGTAAAAATAGGGAGCGCTTATATACTAATAATAAGTGATTTATAAAAAGAGTAGAAGTTGTATTGTTTGTAAAAAGAGTAATTTTAAATGATAGTTATAGGTTTAAGCAGAAAAAAATATCTGATGATCTGCTTTCAACTTCTACTTGAAATAAGTTATAGCAGCTTGAAATAAGTAATAGTCTAGCAGGTATCTAAACACTCAAATCTACTATTTTCAAGCCAAAAGTGCAAAAATGTCTATTCTATTTTCAAGCCAAAAGTTCAAAAGTTTTTATCTAAGCTTTTACAAACATTGCCGTAGTTCTTCTATATGCTCTTTAATTACATCCCGCGATTCAGAAACAAAAAATGTTCTTGAAACTTCACCAAATAAATTTTAGGTTAAACAAATATATTGGGGACAATTTTCGTGGATAAGTTATATATGATTGCCCTCTATAGTTTTTCTAATCACACTACTTTATGATGACACTAGCGTGGCTACGATTTATAATTTTTTTAGTGTAATTATACCATAAATTATCCATAAAAGAAAACAGTTTTTCTCTCAACAAAAGAGCCAACAAAGAATCCAGGCGGGTTCGAACCGCCATCCTCTCAATGCAACAATGCAGTTGAGCACTCTTCCAAATTGAGCTATAGATTCATCCGACGAGAAAGATAAATTAAATTTTTCCACCTTAAATGAAATCCTGAGAATTCATTTTCGTTGATTACTAAATCTTGGCAAAAAAATCTTATAAGATAGTTTAAAAACTTATAAATTCATTCAATAAGTTTGGTAGCTTTTTTTAAATCAGATGTTTTATTGCAGAATAAGTTGCTCATTGCTTGGAAACTATATTTATTAAAAAAGTAATAAAAGTCCAACTTGTTTCTCAAATAAGATCTTATTTTGATTTGCTACTTTATTTTTTATTATTTCAATTACAAAAATATCATTACAAACATTTCTATCATCTTACTATAACCAAACACTCCAACTTATTTTTTAAATAAAATTGAACATCTTAAATGCTCCATAAACATCTTATAAGATGCACTGAATAAGCTTACCCGAACACCCTAAACCCGAAACATCTTACTGTTTACTACCATCTTTAAATTCAAACTGTTAACATTTAGCATGTATAATATTTTTCCCTTTCGTTTTTTATCTGAATTCTTCCAATACAACCTCCACCACTATCCTTAAAAAATCAGGAGATTTGAGAGGGAGAAATATAGTTGGATTTATTTAACGGTCACAACAAAATAATACCTACAATCACCAAATTTAAATGAAGGTAGAAACCCAAATTTAGAGGGTGTTCGCAAATCAAATAAAACAACTTAGAATCGCTTCTAGAATGGAGAAGTGCTGAATTTGAGAATCAACTAAAATTAATTTATAAGAAGCTATAAACACCAAAATTCTACCAATTGTTAGCATTAAAATAACTTTATTTTCAAGCACTACAAAGTTACTCCCTCTGTCCCAGCTAACTTTTCACAGTTAACCGGACAGGAAAGTTTTGCGTTTTCTATGACTTTTTTAAAGGAAAAAATTGAGTGTGAGAATTTTGAGGTGAAAATTGTGTGAGAAATTTCTTTTTTTAAGGGTGTGAAAAGCTAAGTAGGACGAAGCAAAATGAAAAGTAGGAAAAGTTCACTGGGACGAAGGGAGTATAATTATTTCCACAAAATTCCGTCCAAATCACTTCTTTAAAAATCAATATCATATCATAGGTGATTCATTACTCTATATTGAAGTAGAAAATCAATATCCATTTAAACCTATATTACCGATAAATTTTCCTCCTGAATTTATCTTCGGGATATAATGAGTCGCCAAATTATCTTCCCACCTGAATTCATCGTTGGGATATAATGAGTCGACAAACTATCTTCCCAAAAAATTGCAACCATCGTACACAGTAAAAATTACTACACTACGCATATTAACTTCACCTAGTAATTCTCAGTATAAACAAACTATAAGAGTTGAAGCATAAAGCATAGGTTGCAATGTAACACCCATTGACCAGAACAAACTAGAATGATAGAAGGTGCCAAATTACCAAAAAGTTGTAATCGTATATGACCATAAGGGCCGAACTGAAGTTCCTCTCCTCATCTGAAGCATTACACCGACATCTTTGACCAGCAATCCTTAAGAAACCATCGATTGGGACGACATTCCACAGCAAGATGTAGCCACAAGAAAAGCCCACGTGAAGCCCTTTAAACAGCAAAACTTAGCCATGATAACAGCCAATACAAATCCCTCAAGAGACTATTTATGCACATCCGGGACCTTAACCAAGCTTTATGTGCTACATCTAGAACCATCAGCAAAGATAGATTTAGTGTGACCATAGGGAACAAATGCTCCATAAGTAACAGACAGTGGATCCTTCAGGCACAGGGGACATAAAAAATGTTCATCAGGAAAAAAATTATGGCCACCCCCGCCCTACGTAAAGATAAACAAACCTCTGCAACACCATTGGCAAGCAGCAAAATCGACTGGAAGAGCTCAGCGGCTTCACAATCCAATTCTGGAGCAAGCAGCAGCTTCTTCATCATCCAATTCTGGTGTCGTACTGCAACTACCAGCAAAGAGAAAACCCTCTACAGAAAAAATACGCACTCCTCATGTAATACAACACACCTTCATCGTGAAAGGTCATAAACTGAAAACTGTTGGCCTACTACAATCACACTTAATTTCGCTACACTACAGGCTTTCCGACCAATATACAAATATGCCACCAGTGCACATCATAGAAATGTTATATATCAACACTCATCTTTAGCTAATACATAAGAGGAATAATATGATTATTAAACTAACACAATAAAAAAAACGAAATAAATGAATAGAACACAAAGTAGAAAATAAAAAACTATTTAAACTCAGAGAATGCTTAGAATGTGTTGATTAAGCTTCATTTTCCCTGTATTCTTCATATTCAAACTACAGATGGAATATCCTAATGCATTGTTTTTACAGCATCATAAATGGGTCGGAAGCAACCTCCCATGAAAAAAAATTCAATTTGGGAAGAGTGATCATCGGAATCTTTTTCTGCAGCAATAACTCACCAATTAGACTGTCGTTATTTAAGTTCTTGAAGTGTTTAAACCAAGATAATCAGCCGTTCTTTAGCCCTTGATTCTTCTCAGTTGAAGTACAGTATTTTGGGTGATGGACAGCAGTTCTCCAATTAAAGATTACTGTTTGTAAAATTGAAAATAAAAAAGAGTTGCCACTGTGATCTTCCAAACTGGTGGCAACATTTTGCCGCAAACTATATTGGTCGTATTAAGATGTCACAGGTTAAAAACCAACGGATTTTGGTGATACCGACCTAATTACAACATGTTAAAGTTAAGTTGAACACCAACAAACTTGTATGCAATATAGTGGATCATTCAGGCTGTAGCATTGGCCCAAGCACCCTTCCGCAGTAAGGGTGAACTAGTGACCCTAACTATGAAGGGGTGCGTGAGCGACGGGCCCACCACACAGGTGGGGCCCACGCTACAACCCGAACTATCCACTATATGACATACTCTAGGTTAGAGGTCATGAAAAGACACTAGTGAAAACAAATTCATCATCACTCGGATAGAAGTTACGCATTAATTCTGAACAATATAATCCAATACTAAGGAGGTGTTTGCAAATCATTATTTGTATCTTAAAATCACTTTTGGATCCAAAAAAGTGCTTTTAAATGTGTTTGGAACATCAAATTGAGAATCAAAAGTTGATTCTCAAAAGTACTTAGAATCTGATGATCAGAAGTTATCAACACACAGCTTCTTGATTTTTCCAAAAAAAATCAATTCAAATCACTGTTCTAAAGTTTGAACATGGTTTATCAAAATTGTAGTTGAAGATTTATTATAAATTGCCATGAATCAACAAAGGAATTATATTTTCATTTGAGATCAACCTTGTAACTAAATAAACTGAGAAAGTGCTAATTGGTACCTCCTTTTTATAGAAGATCCTCAGAAGCCAGAATCCTAATTGCTTGATCAGAAGATGATTCCCCATTAATTGTGGATATTTGGACTTCGATGGCCTATAGTATCGTATCAAATAGAGTGCAACGAACAAATTGCAGAATGTGGACGGCAGAAGAGAACGGAGGGGTGGGACGGAGAGAGAGAGAGAGAGAGAGAGACCACACACAGAGGGGAGAAGCCGGGCAAATCCCCGTGCCATCTTCCCTCGAACCAAAAAATAAAATTATTTATTAAGTGTTGACCTGCCATGCGAGCGCACCCAACATGGCAAAGGTCATCTACACACGCGCCTAACACTTCCACATATCCATTTTTTCAGATCTGACATCACTAGATTTCATTTTTTATACAACTGCAGTTGGAACACCGTACCAAAGACGCCTCTTGTAGATCCGCAGAGATCAACTCGACGAGCAACATCAGGTAGAGCATCTGCACAACACAAGCCGCATAAGGCACACGGAACAAAAAAAAAGGTTAACAAAAATATAATCATAACGTTAGCATGTAAATCACTTTTTTTCCATGGACAAACACAATCAAATAATTTTCTTGCGCGTAGAAACATCAGATCCACGACTTTACCTAGGGCAATCTATTCTATATAGCACCAGATCTGTAAATCACTATTTTCTGTGGATAAACAAAATTAAATTACTTCTTTGCACGCAGAAACATCAGACCCACGGCTTACCTAGATCGATCTGTTCTATATAGCATCAGATCTACCCAAACATCGGATTTCATAGCCAAAGCCGGGCGATCAATCAGCCGCTGGAAATTGACAACGGGAAGAACCGCCGATTATCCATAACCAAAACGCAGACCGCCTCTCGATCCAAACGTATAAAGTGGAATAAATCCATGGACGAAGTGGAAGAATCAGATGATAAGGGCTCCTGAAGAAGGATCGAGAATGGAAGGGCGAGAAGATTAGATGTTAGAACAACGGGAGGGCATATTTATCGAAGGGGGGGCAGGTGATCCAACGGCTGACCAAGATTGGGATAGAATAAAGGGACGGTCACGATTGGATTGTAGTGCGTGGATGAGGTTTCTGACGGGAACGTGAATGAAGCATAATTGTGCAACGTGTTGTTGCAGCTGGTCACGTTTCTTGGTAATATTTTCATTAGTTTCCTTTCAGTCCTTTAACTTTCGTAAGGGCATCTCCAATGGTCCCATATTTTAATGGTAAATACTATTTTTTCGTCTCCAACGATGTACTATATCAAGCATTATTTTAGTGTTTAAACAATTCTAACACTATATATAGTGCACACTACTTTGATGCACTATCTATTTCTTATTTTTTTTATTATTTCTTTTATATTGTATTTAATTGTTATGTATATTTTAAAGTATTAGATAGTGTATTTATGTATCGAATTTTTTTTTTTTTTAAATTACATAAAATTTTGAAAAAAAAATCAACAATAACAAGAAAAAACATCATATGATTTAACACACCACGTGATTTTATACATATATTGTGATTTATATTACAAAAGAAATAAAATAAAGAGAAAACAAATGAATTATAAGGAATATTCTTTTTTAGTGCAAAAAGTAGTGCAGATGGTTGGAGATGGAGTGCAGATTTTGCACTTAAATAGTGCAAAATCTGCACTAATTTAGAATGATTGTTGGAGATGCCCTAAGATAGTGTTATTGCCCGGATAAGTGGGATAAAGTGAAAATTGTAAGGGCACCATCCGTGCAGCTGTACAAATCCAATTTTATACCCAACAATGGGTCGAAATTCCATTATGGCCAAATGATGTGGAGGAGTGAAAAGATTTGGGGTAGTATTCATTGTATCCAACATTAAACGAGCAGGGTGAGAGTGGGGGAATGGGGTGTGGGTCGCACACACGGGCTGAAGGGAATAGGTGTGTGGCCCCACGCGCGCGTGGGCGTGTCGCGCTATGGGGTCTGCGCCTGAAAGTGGCAGTTGGCGAGGTGGGTCTGCTTCTGGGTTTCTCGTTTTTGCTTTTTTTTTTTTCTTTTTTTTTTTTTTGTGTTTAATCATTAATATTGAGAGATGAACTAACATTGTTTGAAAAGTGGCATTCTTCATTGCATTTTATCCATTGAAGCAACGGATAGTCATCATTGCTACTGTACAACGGAATTTTTCACTATTCCGTTTTAATTATTTAATTAAATTTGAAAAAAAAAAAAAAACACCTATATATACATGGTTATCCTTCCATTTATTTTATCAACTACCAAAAATCTCTCTAGGAATTTTGTACTAGCACTCTTACGATGGACGAAAATTCTTGGATGAATTTGTTCCGTAATTCATCTAATTCGGACGAAAATTTCAATCATCGTCCTCAAAATTCTACCCCACCATGCGACACAACATGATACCAACTCAAAATTTTCAATTCATCTGAATTCTCAGATGAATCCGATGGCTACTTCTGGTGTGCCATATTTTATGTATCCTCCTCAAAGCTTTCAATATCCTTATATGTCGACCCCTCCTTGTGGATTTCCTCCTCAAGGTGCAACAACAAACCCTTCAAACTCGTTGGGCAATAATTAAAGGTTCAGCACGTTTTTGGTACAAGATAAATTTGAAAGATATAATGTATACTTGCATTATCTTACATAGCTTGATAGTTGAAGACGAGGGGGAATCAGCGGTCAATTGGATGGACGAACCTAACATCGACAACAACACAACTACTCAATTCTTCCAAGGTTCCGTCGGAGGTTTCAATGAATACATACGAAGAAGTGCCGATTTACGGGATAAGAAAAAACATCATCAACTTCGAACCGATTTGATTGAGCACATATGGGCACGATGCAACACTAACTAGTTATATTCTAGGATTACATAAGTACATTTATTATTTGTAATTCCGAATTTCGAGTTGTATTGATCGTTCCTTTTTTTAAAAAAAAAAAAAATCCCCAATTTTAATAATAGTATATGAAAGAAAAATGAATCAATTTTTTTCTTGTTGTTACAATATTCAGAAAAATTAAATCAATTACATTTTCAAAAAATCCAAAAAATTCATTTAATTAAAAAAAGAATTATGAATATTAATTAAATTAATTGTATGTGTGAAAATTGTAAATAAGATTTTAATAAATTGTAGGTATAAAAATGATATGGTAGTTTGCATGTGGGACCCACAAATAATGTCAATTGTGCCTAGGAGGATTGGGGAGAAATAGGTACAATTTGAGTGGGGATTAACTATTGAGGCGGCAGTGATGTGGCAGGTACAATTGAAGTATGGATTGTGGATGCTCTAATATTAGTAGGAAAAATTGGTCTACACGTCCTATAAATTTATGTAAGATTGGTAATGTGATTACCGTTATTTGGTGATAAGGATTTTTCCACTATATAAAATATAACTTGTTTTACAAGAAAATAATGAATCAAAGAAAGATCTACAAAAGTATACAGAATATCAACAAAATCTTGAGTTATTCCTTAATACCTCGGCAAGCATTGGGTGGGATAAGGAAGAATGCAGAGCTTGGAACGTAGAAACTCAAAAGCGGGTTTTGGAAGGCTCTTGGTGAAAATATCAGCTAGTTGCAGATGCGAGGAAAAAAACTTCGTCAAAAGTTTGCCAGCAGCAATGAATTCCCGAACAAACTGGCAATCAATGTCGATATGCTTAACTCGCTTATGGGCAATGGGATTTTTGGCTAGAAAACATTGCACTTTATTGTCAGAGAGAAGAACTACATGATCGGGAGGCAAAGCGCGAAGCTCCCGGAGTAGATTTGTTAACCAGACAACCCATTCAGCTGCATTAGCAAGAACATGGTACTCGGATGCACAGCTGGATCAAGCCACGGTAGGTTGCTTCTTCGCACTCAAAGATATCTCGACCAAGAGAATGAGTAGCCATAAGTAAATCGGTGTGTCTCAACACAACGAGCACAATCTATATTAGAGTAACCGACGATGGAGTGAGTCCAGGAGACACGCAAATGTCAATCCATGATTGATAGTGCCTTTAACATATAACAAGATATATTTTATAGCGGAGAAATGATCAGCAGTAAGAGAGTTTAAGAACTGATTGACATGATTCACGGCATAGGAATCAGGTGAAGTGATAGTGAGGTACTGAAGAGCACCAACAAGAGAACAGTAGAAGGTCAGATCGAAAAAGATTCACCAAAACTAACAAGATATTTCAAGACCCGAAAAAATTATAAGATATTTTGAGACCCAAAAAAACTCCGACGCCCCAAATCCTTGATAAAAAATTCTTTATGAGTCCGGGAAATAAATTGGGCAAGTAAAGCAGGATCATTACCAGCAACAATGATACCATCCATATAGAGAAATAGATAAATAATGGAATTGGGCAAGTAAAGCAGGATCATTACCAGCAACAATGAGACCATCCATATAGAGAAATAGATAAATAATGGAAGCACCCTTGTGGAAATAGAAGAAGGATGAAGTAGACTTGCTGTAATGAAACCTGAGACTTTAGAGGGAAGAGTTAAACCTTTGTGTTGTTGAAATCACCTCACATACAATCACCCAGAAGATGTTCGAACACTTAATTCTCAAAACTGAACGAACAAGTGAGAACTGTTCGGACTTAAAGTACCCAGAACAGCCGAACAAGCAAGAACGCAGAAAATAAAGAACAAATCACTCCAAAACATTTTACGTGGTTCAATCCAAAAGGATCTACATCCACGGAAGCTCTACACACCTCAATTCACTATATCAACGTAGAAATTACAAGAATTATTCAGAAACTAGCAAAGCCCCAATTCTAAATCCGAATTTGGCTCAAGAACCCTAGCAGTGATGTATACAAACGGAAAATGTGATAATCGTGTTCTCCTCTTCAAGAGCTTCAAATATATATCAGGATTGTGTCTCGAATTTTTGAATGTTGAGAGCTCTAATCGCTGCAAGTTGCGAGCTCAAGTTGTTACAAGACGGTTATTCTGCAACAGTTTTGCCAGCTTAAAACCGTTGTATTTGGCAATTTGTACACCTATCCAATTAACCTCCTCAAACCCAATTCAGTGATACACTCTCTCCTTGACTCGATAAAATCCGGTTCTTCCAACCCGGTTGTTGGACTCTTGAAACCGGTTCTGAATTCCCAACACATCTTATTCCATATAATTGCTATCTTGATGAAATTGAACTTATTCCAACACTTTGAAACTAAGCCAACGGATCTTGGCAAAGACCATATAAAACTTTCTTTAAACGACAAACATGATCAGGGAACCAAAGATCAACAAAGCCAGGAGGTTGAGCCATAAAGGCAGGCTTTAGAAAGGACATCATTTAAGAAGACATTCTTGATAATGCAAGGACTACTTTTTTCTGAACATATAAAGCTAAGATAACCTGAACTGTGGCACCTTTGACAACGTGACTAAATGTGTGAGAAAAATTGGTGCCGGGAATCTGAGTGATACCCTGAGCGACTAAATGAGCTTTATGATGCTCAATGCAACCATCATAGTGATACTTCATCCGAAAAAAACCCACTTAGAGCCAATAATATTAGGATCAAGTGGGTGAGGAACAATACCAAGTGTGATTGGTGCGTAAAGCATCAATTTCTTGTTGCATGGATGAGATCCATTTAGGGGATTTAATAGTAGATTTAAAACCACGAGGCTTCGTCTAGGAAACTAATGCTGAAATAAGAGCAAAAGAAGCTAGATTAATCGGATATTTAGACTTAAAAATGTTGGATTTACCTCGACTGATCATCGGATGAGATAGTTAGGCAGGAGGCAGAGTCGGTGACTCAACTGGCACGGACGCATTGTCAGCGACAGGTGGCAAGATTGGAAGAGGCACAGATGACCAGGCTGAGCATGGGCCTGTATGAGCGACAGATGGTGAAGTCGACATGGGTGTGGAAAGTGGAGAAGGATCGAAGGGAATTGTTATAGCAGGCTCCATAAAAGTGGAGATATCAAAAGATGAAGTAGGAAACATGCGAGAAGATTCCGAGAAGGGAAAATAGTTTTCAACAAACAGAGCATGACGTGTGATGAGGACCTCAAAGGAGCAGAATCTGAACACCAAAAACCTTTTGTGCACGCCATTGTAACCCATAAAAATGCATGGACAACTACGAGGAGCCAACTTATAAGGGGCATAATCACGAAGATATGGAATAACTCGGCAGTCGAAAGGTTTAAATTTCTCTAATTAGAACCAAACAATAGTTGAAAAGGAAATTTGTGACCCAACTGCTATAGCAAAGACATCAAACCAAAAATGTGCAGGCGTGTGAGCATGGAACATCATAGAGAACACATTTTATGCGATGTGACAATGCTTACGATCAGCACAACCATCCTGCTGAGGCGTATGGGGGTAAGAAACACGATGATGTATGTAACACCGGATTTTCGTAAAAACTTGCATATCTGTTTAATTGATTTTTCATATTTTAGATCTCTTTAATTATACGCACATATATTTTTACTAGACTTGATAAGCTAACATCTTAAAAAGGGGGAACAAATTTCTATCCTATGCAGGAAAAGCTACCAAAGGAGACTGAGCTTGCTCGTATTTCACTTGACCGTTATAAGATAAGTTATGTAAGGTATTGCAATTATTACCTCCTAAGTGATACACCACATTAAACACCATAATCATCAAATAAGTATATCACTCTTATTTTCCCACACCACAAATATGTAATTACAACTATAAATATTCGTATGAAATTACAATTATAAACATACAATTAAGAAGAATATATAAAGGTTAAATTAAAGGATAAGCTTCCTGCCACCTTTGGATAAAACCTATCAGCTAAAAGTATGACAAAGGACAAAGCATGCTAATATACCTCCCCTAAACAAATCTGACTAAGCAAACCTAAAACACCCCCTTGAGCCACGTACTAACTAAATTTGCATGAAATACTTATTACTAAATACATGCAACCCCCTTGTGTGTGTGTGTGCGCGCGTGTGTGTGTGTATATATATATATTACATATGAAAATAAAAGAAGGCAAATCATCTGCCAACTCCCACACTTAGAAAAAGAAAAATAATAAAAGTTACTAACCCTCTCGAAATCGACGAAGGGTGCCTCCTGACGAACTACTACACTACGGAGGTCTGACGAGGCAAAGGATAGGCTCCTTAATTGTCAAGATATAAGGTAAAATGTCTAACCCCTTGAGCTAGTGATCATGTAAATGATTAGTGATCTTATATGATTAATCAATCACTCATCAATTTTGCTCCACAAGGTGAAACTTGCGAAAATTATATAAAAATATATACTAAATCTTTTTTAAAACTGTTTTACTATGTACAACTACATGATGTTAGGAGTATATGGTAAAAATTTGAGAACATTTCGTCAAGTCTGTGAGTTTGACGAATTTTACAAGTTAGGCTGATTCAAGGTCCAAACTAGGTAGCTTACGAAAATTAAATAAAAATATCTACTGATTATTATTCAAAACTGTTTTACTATGATTAACTATATGATGTTAGGAACATATGGTGAAAATTTAAGAATATTTCGATGAGTCTATGATTTTTAGCGAATTTTACAAATTAAGGCTGATTTTTAGGTCCAAAATGGGATAATTTAGACCTTGAAAAATCTGTTTTTATAAATTTATCCCTTAGGACGTTTTGTGGATTATTGGATTACGTTATAATATATTTATTACCGAATATATAACCTTTTCATGACATCTAAGCACGTGTAAAATCACATCACTTCAATCAAAGAGCTATCATTTCATGCATTAGATGTTGAATAGACCTTAAATAATTGTGTAAGTACGTTAGGATATTTTATAAGGTGCTCGAGTATAAATATAGGTGTACCTATAAGCTAAGTTGTCTAAAATATTGAACTCCTAAAAATGTAAGTATACTACAAAATAAGACTAATAGAGCAAAAACTGTCACACGTGTAGTACGAGCTAGATCAAGATCTTCCTGGAGCTTACCCCTACAATCAAACGACAAGAGTGGGTAACTTTTATTTGATGTTCTTCAATTTTGTGTATTCTTTTGTACGTCGGCTTGGCTTCAGGGTCATTCCGTTATATAGGATCTTCAGGTCACCGGCTTGGCATCAGTGTCATTCCGTTATACAGGACCTTCGGGTCACATACCTTCGGGTCACATACCTTCGGGTCAGTAGTTAGTTGGTCGAGGGGTCAACTGATTATAGTCTTACACGTCAATATACAGTTTCGTGGAATTTTGAATGAACATTATCCACTGGGTCGCATAACTCATGATGATATGTTTAAACGATTTCAGGTACGGCGGGAGATGATGATGTATAGCTAACTGGAAAACAGGTTTCCCAATAGATGCATATGTAAATATTTAAGAGTGTTTAAGTTCGTTTTGAAACCCGCAAATCGTGCAGTCTATGTTTGAAATTGATTAGGATATGTAAATAAATAAATGTGAGTTGGATTGCTTTACATTCTAGTAAATATTATATAATATGACTTTATGTAGCTTCTGATTCAGAGATGTGGGTGAAACACGAGTAATTTTCCAATATGGTACGTAATTTTGGAAAAGGAAAAAAATTTATAACTCGTGTTTTGTATCAAAGTTATTCTTCCGCTGTAGCTCTTCAGCTAAAATCATTCATCAAGCAACAGAGAGTATCAGTAGCGACTCTGAACCATAATTCTGGGTTCGAGGCGTTACAATGTATCCCGTGCAAATTCATAAAATGACAAACCTTATTATTTTTGAAAAGCTTTAACAAAACTGGAAAACTGGTTGCAAACTTGTGGAAGCGCATCAAAACATCATAAAATTCAGATTTCGCTCTTAAAGGATATAACCAAGAAAAACGAGAGTAGTCATCCACAAACACAACATAATAACAAAGTCCATCCAGCCTATTAACCGGGGCGGGACCCCATATATCACAATGCACCAATTCAAGAATATGGGAATCACGTTTCTCATTAATAGCAAAAGGTAAGCGTTTACTTTTAGCTAACTAACATGAAGCGCAAATACTAGGGTTCAACAAAATTGAAGTAGGAGATAATTGTACTAAGTTATGCAAAAGTTTAATCATATCAAATGGGACATGCCCCAAGCTTAACAATCATAAATCATACGAAACCTTCAAGACCTTCGTTCGAAGAGCAGCCATCAATGCCGGATGAGCCTTTTCCAAAACGTACAAACCTTGATTACAATGACATTGACCTACTATTTCCTTGGTTACTAGATTCAGAATAGCAAATGATTTATCTGAAAAAGTGACGTGAACCGAAAAATCAGATGTTAACTTGCTAATTGACAACATATTTTTCATAAGATGTGGCACGACAAGGACATCCAATAAAAGATCATTATCAGATAATAAAGGAGAACCAACATGAGTTATATGTAAAGCGTCTCCATTACCAGAATATGTTGCATAGGTGCCCAAATTAGAGGTCTGAGACGTGATATTATGTAACACCCACTAATTTTTTACATATTTTATTTAGTCATGTTGATATTTAGTTAAGTTATTTAAATAAGTGAAAATGGGTCTAAATAACCATTTTTGTAACTTTTATTATAATTTTGTCATCTTTGTAACTATAGTATAATTTTAGCCTTTCTAATTTAAGTTTAATTTAGTTTAATTTAGTTTAATATCTCAATCCTAGCTCCAGCCCTACCCCATCCCATTCCCCCCCCCCCCCCCCCAACACCCTCAAGACAAAAAGAAATATCTTTTTTACTACTTTGGTCCCCACAAATTCGTGTCAAATAGCGATTCATGGCAAGTGTGGCGTAGCACAAAATCGCGCAACATACGATTCGTGGCAAGTGTGTATTGTATTAAATGAAGATTTGTGGTAATTGTTTGTCGTGACAAATGCGTATCTTGTCAAATGTATGTGGCAAGTGAGTGTCGTGGTAATATTGCCACGACAGTAAGAAGGACTAATACAAAGTCGTGATAATTGGGTGTCGTGGCAAATCCGTGGCAATAGTGACACGGCCGTAAGAAAGGGTAAAATTATATAAGTCTGTGGCAAGTTTTATACACCATGTGCCACGGATTTTTCACATGTGTCACGACACCCACTTACCATAAATTCTAATATATTTGTGAATTGTGTCATAATTTTAGTCTTGCACTTGCAACGGATATAAAACTTGTCACCATGCTCACTTATCACGACACACACTTGCCACAAATTTGTATAATTTTACCCTCCAGATTGTCGTGAAAAATGCATCTCGTGGCAAATAATCTTTTCAGAATGTCGTGGCAAGTGTGTCCTGTGACACATTTACCATGGTTCGTGGCAATGATGTATGTCGTGGCAAGTTTTATATCCGTGGCAAGTGGGGTGGGGTGGGTGAGGTGGGGTATGGGGGGGAGGGGGTGGAGGATGGGGCTAGGGCAGGGGATGTGACACTAATTTTTTTTTTTTTTTTTTTTTTTTTTGCCTTGGGGTTGGTTTGGGGTGGGGGGTGGAAGTGGGGGTGGGGAGGCGAGGTGTTGGGGTTGGGGCTGTGAATGAAACATTAAAAAATTATTGTTATTTTTTTTTGGCTTGGGGGTGGGTGGGTGGGTTGAGGTGGGACTGGGGCCATTGGTTAGCAGGGGCGGCCCTGGGGCGGTCGAGGCGGTGCCGGCGCTCCGGGCCCCCCGCCGGCCAGGGCCCCCGAATTTTTTTTAGTAGTATATATATATACACACACCTGTATAGAGAAGTTATATAGCAATTACAGATGAATAATTGTATTAGTAGGTGATGTAGTTTATATGGTTGATTGTAGGGGAAATTCTTGCATTTAGATAAGGTCTCTAGTTCGATGCCTCTCTAGCACTACTTTTATAGTTTTTTTATACAATATTACCAACCAATATTTTATACAATATTACCAACCAATATTTTAAGGGGCCTCATTTTACACCTGCCTCTCTAGCGCTACTTTTATAGCTTTTTTTTTTATAATATTACCAACTAACATTTTAAGAGGCCTTATTTTATTTTTCGCACCGAGCCCCTTGAAACATTAGCCCGGCCCTGTTGGTTAGGGTGGGGGTATGTGGGGTAAGGTAGATTGGGGTTGTAATTTGGTGGTAGAGAGATTGGATAAGTGAGATGTATTTGATAAGGGATATGGTGTGTATAAGGAGTTTATTTTGTTGGTTATCCAAATGGATAAGGATAGACTAAAATTATGGTATAGTTACAAGAAAGGCTAAAATTATACTATAGTCACAAAGATGACAAAATTATAATAAAAGTTACACAAAAGGCTATTTCATATTATCTCCCTTTAAATAATATGGGTCAAATACATCAATACGTTCAAGATTTAGGTCGTAGGCCAAGTTCAAGTCAAGGAAACCCATTTAATTATTTTAAGTTTAGCTTTGTACATGTCAACAATTCATCTTATGGAATTCCATTTTGTGCAATTTTTTGCCCAATTATTTCAAGTCAACATCTCGTTTCATGTATCATGTTTCATGTTTCAATTCTATATAGTCAAATGTCAACTTCAAGTCAGTGAGCCCAACTCAGATCCACCACTTAATCAGTTCTGGACCGACTAGAACCCAAGGATTTGAGGGAAGAAAATAACTTCTTTAGCATTGGTTTTTATAAGAAGAAGACTAGACATTAGCATATTTTGTTAGATATGGTTTTATTATATGAAGTCTTTTGCAACCTAAAATAATAATATATCATTACGGAATCGATTATACACGATGATCCTTATCAAGAATCCTAATGCTAATCCAATCCTACTTTAGCCCTAACTATATAAATCAGGACTACAAATTACAATCGCTACACACCCCAATCACTTAACTCTAAGCAATATTAAATCGTCTGAACTTCCTCCATCGAGGAACCAAACCAATGGCCACCACCTTCAGGCTAATACCCTCATTGAGTCCAGCTGGCCTTGCCATCCCAAACCAATTATCACCATCACTACCAACCTTAGCAAAAAAAAAAAAAAAAAAAAAAAAAAAATCCCAAATCCATGCCCCATCTGCTCTAGTTTAAGCCAAAATCAACAAGGAATCAAGCATGACACTCACTTCTCCACACAAAAAGAAAGAGTATCGACAATCTCTATATAAAAAGGGAGAAGAAAATTGTAACGCCCCGTTTTTTTTTTTTTTTAAAATAAATAAGTTCGAGACATTATAAATTCTATAAAAGAAATGACAAAATTTCAAGACAACGGAATTTCAAACCTAATAAAAATAAGAAACAAGTCAACGTGCGTTTGGGTAGTAACATATCCGTAACACAACATAATTTACATAATTATAGTACTTTTTGGTTAGAAAAGTTTTTAACTGTAACAAAACGACATTTCGCTCACAAGCGAATCACAAAGTAAAAGACAGATCACTATTTGTACACAGACGAATAGTTCACGTATATTTGGTTTACAAGAGAGACTCGGGATTTGTATTTACAAGTCAAAAAGGTCAAGCTAGTAGCCCGCACACCTAGAGTCATTCTTTCACACTTACTCCTTGACCTGAAATGTTTATATTTGGGGTGAGTGTTTGAAATACACCTAGTGAGGGACTTCAAGATTGCATAAGTTCAAAGGCATGAATGTGAGTTCACATGGCAAGATATATTACATATAATCTAAACAGTAGTATCAAACGTAAATGATACCCCCCCGGAGTAAACTCAAAATGGGCATCGTATATTCGGGCGAACCCAACAATAGGGCGAAGCACATTCGACATAGGACAAGACAAACCTAGCATAGGAAGGTGTTATACCCATACGATAAGTTTGTCTAGACCCATGACAGAATATACCAGTCAATATAGGGCGATATATGTCCGCAGATCATACCCGTCATGATAGGGCGGTGTGTACACCTGGCCTAAGACAGGGTAAATCTAACACAATTGGACCGTTCCAACTTGTAGACCTATTCCTGGCCGAGGAAGGGGTACAGAAACCGTCAATATAGAACAGGCCTTGCCTGTGAAGTTTTAGCATATTATGCACATATCACTATACATGTAAATCACATAATACATTTCAACTTAGGCAATCATAATATTCGAATATTTAAACTCAGAAGTGAGAGTAGAAGTTACCCCCACCTTAGAATGCTAAATGCTCGTGAAGTGCAGTATTCCCAGTTTCCGCCTCTTCGGAACCTACAATAGTGAAAATTCTTAAAAAGTTTAGTCGTATTTGGAAATTGTTTCTAAAATTTAGGAGATAATTAAAATTAATTAAAATTTTCTAATTAATTTCTAAAAATTCATTGGACATCTAATTAGCCCCTAAATTTTATTTTATATTAATATGAACTTAACATTATTTCATTTCTTAAAAAAAATAGGTAACTTATTAATCAATTCAATAAGCCCACACTAATTAAATAAGCTTACACTAATTTCCATCTTCTTTCCCACTACCCACATAACAAGACACATGCACACACCACATAAAACACACGCACACCACATGAAACACACACACCATGCAAAGCGCGCACACACACCATGCATGCAAAGCATGCACACACGCCATGCAAAGCACACACATACATACACACGCAACACTACACACATGCACACAACTATACTTTGCCGGCGACGACGGTGGCGTTGGCCCCTCGTCGCCGGCGACTCAGCGCTCGGTATAGATGCAGGGATGTCGAAGGTGGCCGAGAAGAATGAAAATCAGCTATTTAAACCTATCGTCTAATTTGTTATTTTCTCCGTCCCTATTTCTATCAAATTAAGGGTCTAAACTGTCGATTTTCCTAAAATTGATCGAAGATTCACGTTCTATGGATTGTGAGCTTCGATTTGGTATATGGGTTGATAGGATTCAACAGCTTTTGAAATTAATTTCGGTTTGACGGGTCGATTGAAATGTTGGTCCGACGTCTATTTCGGCATCAATTTAAGATCGAAGGATATTGTCTTTTGTCTAACTAATTGAATATTGAAGCTCTACGCGGAACGAGCTTCATCTGGATATATAGATTATAGTGATCGGACGATCCGATCGTCGGAACAACGAGCCTGAAAGTAGGTCGATGGTGACTTTGTTGTTGAAGGAAAGGAAATGAAAAACTAAAAATTTGCTTACTGTGTTATCCTCTACGCAACAACTAACAGCCCACCTTACCTGTTTCAGTTTCATGCATATATATAGAAGTTAATTATGTACATGAGTCACCCCTGTCTTTCCATTTTGTCTACACGTGGCCAGTCTAATAGTAACTAATATAAGCTATGTTGATGACTTGTATAAGCTAGTCTCTTACCTGTTATATATCTAATCTTGTGTGTACTTATATATATATATATAATATAATATACATATCTATATATATAGGCTTAATCATATCATTATAAATCCGTAAATTTGTGTCAAAAATGTGATCTTAGCATAATTGTGGGTTTGGACTAGATGTTTATAAATTATTGTGGACTACAAAATTAATGGTTGAATGGGTTGTATCAATAGATAAAATAAACTCAAGTAACTTGAGATAATTAGCCCACCAAATAGTCCCACAATTTGTATAGCAAGTAAATATAAAATTTTGGTTGAAAATAATAAGTAAATTTACTATGGGTTTATATAACTTAATTCTGAGTCCTATAATTATCGTGCGAAAAATAATTCGAAAAACGAGTTAGTCTAAAAATATAGTACTCCCTCCGTCCCGGCTGAGTTTGCACACTTTCCTTTTCGGGACGTCCCATCTAAGTTTGCACACCCCTAAAAAGGAAAGTTTTCTCAAATCTCCACCCTTAAAATCTCCACTTTTAATCTCCACCTTTAAAAAAGTCAACCAAAAAGCAAAAAGCAGTTTTTCTTAATATACGTGCCGGCTCACATGTGCAAGCGGGACGGAGGGAGTAGCTTTTTTTTTTTTTTCGGGTGTTACAAAAATCCTGTTAATTTTAGGTGCACCGTGGCGCTGTCCACCTGCTGCAGTTCTGATCAAACCCGACGAGCTTGATGTTGTACGGATGAGCCCAGGGATGGAGCCCGCGGTCCATGCATGTTTCCGTCGGACCAACCCTGCATGTGAAGGAGAGAGCACTACCGAGCGACTTCCGGCACTACACAGCGCCGCCGATGGTCATCCCTGGGCAGGCACAATGTTCCGACACCTTCAAGTTGCCTCTAAACCCGCTTGGATTCCCCTAAAATCACCATTGCTCCACCCATCGGTGCCCAAATGGAGAAGACATACTATTGTTGAGCCAGTTCAGGCATTCCCCATCACCATCGTCACTAGATCTGCACCCGCTGTCGGTCAATGAAGCGCCAATTGTGTTGGAAGATTTGTGTTGTGCGCTTAATTTTCAGAGAAGTTAGAGATGGAGATAACGTTGGGACTTGGAAGGAGAAGGGAAGTGTTATCTATGTGTTTGTGCTCTTTTATGTGACTTGTTCAACTATGCAACTATTTTATAAAGTAAAATCTTTAAATTTTGTTTTAACTAATAATAAAATGATGTATTAAATAGAAGTGCTCAATCGATGCACGGTTCCGAAATCGTCAGTTCAAACATCGGGAGAGGGTGGAACCGGAACCAAACCGCTTATATGGCGGGTCCGGTTTGAAACCGTGCACAGGACTGCCGGTTCCCTCCTTTTTTTTATTTCTTTTTTTTTTTAATTTTTTTTCTACTTTTATTTTATCATAATTTTCAGTTTTTTTAGTTTTAAAAAAAATGTGATTGTACCATTGTAAGTTGTACATTGAGAATTTAGAGTTGTAAATTAAGAATTTAACTAAAATGTGATGATGTAAAAGACGAATCTTCATTTATTAAGAAATTTAAACATTACATTTATTTTGCCCTTACTTCATTTAATATACAAATTACAATATTACACTACAAAATATTTAAACTAAAAACTAGAAATATGAATTAGACATTTTCACTACTAAAAGTTTAAACTAAAAAAAACAGAAAATTTAATTAACCGTACACAAACCATAACCGCGCCGATCCATCCCCGGGGCCGGTGCAATTTGGAACCGGAAACCGGAGTCAACGGATCCGGCACCGTTAACTGCCGGTTCGATCCGGTCGGGTTCCCCGGTTCCCGATTCAAATGGGCACCTCTAATTAAACTCGAAAATCACTCTAATTTTTAAGAAGAAAGAATTTTAAATCGAACCCTTTTTATAGAATAAATGAAGTAGCAAAGATTAAAAAGGAGCATAGAAAAACAAATTTTAGTGGCGACAGATATTACTTACGCATCAATATCTTCCCTTAAGCAACCTCTCTGTTCCAGATATAATACACACTTGTTTCAGGCTTTATCAATTTAGGTTTGCTCTAAAATGTATTAATCTCCCCCATTAGGAAAATTGTAGTTATTTCATCTTGTACTTAAATACTCTAAAATAGAAATACCATTAATTCATGCAGAAAATATATATAATTAATGTAGTTCTCTTGTACGTTAGTTGCATGAATTTTAAATCCTTACAAATTGGGTTGAAGGCAGATCCACGGATTATGTGCGGTTCTACATAAAAAACTGTATTAGTGTTTTTGAAGATATATATTATGTAAAAAAGTTAGTGTTTATTTTGAAATGTATTACTCCCTCCGTCCCGCTCAGTTTTGCACGTAGGGACGGGCACATATATTAAGAAAAAACTGCTTTTTGCTTTTGGTTGACTTTTTTAAAGGTGGAGATTGATGATGGAGATTTTTAGGGTGGAGATTGTAAGATAAATTTCCTTTTTAAGGGTGTGCAAAACTGAATGGGACAGACCAAAAAGGAAAGTGTGCAAAACTGAGCGGGACGGAGGGAGTACTTATTGAGAACAACGTATTATGCTAAAATGTATTACTAGCAAAATGACAGATGAAAACACATCATAAAATCAGTTATGCCTTCGAATAGTATTTCAAGTTTTGTATAAGTTAAACAAAAACAAAACAAAACAAAACCACGTGATCGAAACAAAGAAACCATTTTCTAAAGTAGTAATTAGGCTAAGAATCTGTTGTAAAAATTCCCGACTAACTTCGACTAATCCCTGCTTAGACACCAGGCTCTCATTGGCCGCCTATTATTATTTTCCCGATTCCTTCCGGCCTATAGACCTGCCCAGCTCCGCCTAGGGCCCCGACTTACAACATCGGCTAAGATTCATCAACTATGAAGGATCTGGGCATGATGAAAACAGTGAGTGTGTTCCAGCTTCGATTTGTTCACAAGCTGATTAAAAGTGGAAAAGCAGAGAGTTTGCTGAGAAGAAAAGCTTAACCCAGAAGCACTTGTTGTACCAAAAGCTGAAAGCTCTGCCATTGCTTGGAGTGGAATGAAAGCAAATTATTCCAAGCCTCCACCAAGAGCCAAATTCATGCCCTATTATATTCGAATTATTTGGTTCTTACCAAACACTGAAAGAACCTTCCCACCAAAGACTACAACACAAATCAAGTGAAATCATTCCCAGTTTTTCTGTAACCAAAATCAGATTTGAAAAAATTTCAACGCCACGGATAAAAATTTCTTACGTCTCTGCAAATGACGACAAAATCTGATTTCGCCCAGAAGCTGCTCCATGATCTTCGCCTACGCAAGGAAAAGATGGCTGCAGCTCAAAATTCGAGTCGACAGTCTAGCCAAACATCTAGAGGTGAAATTCTGGCTGATTTTCTCTTTTCCTGCAAGAAAATAGTATTTTGATATACCATTCACTGCAAGTAATATAGTTTTCTATGGATATAACATGAAGGGATCACCATTTTCACACACTACAGTCACTGTTCTAAAAGGCGAAAGGTTCTAGTTGGACGACAAATGGGTCTAGTGCCTCTTCAGGGCTTAACCGGGGTCTAGGCGGGATTGAGTGGGGAAGAGCCGGGCAAGAAACATAGGCAATCGAGGACAGTCTAACACCTAGGTGAGGCCTAGTTGGTGCTAGACAGAAAATTTTAGAACAGAGGCAACAATACAAGGAGCATTCTAACAAATTCATGTTTCTAAACGTAATCTTGATCAGTGTAATTATTAAATGGCTCAAAGTAACATTGAGAACCAGGGTATCGTAATAGTTATTAAATAAGTGTAGAACATATATGCAAAGTTCCTTATACTATCCATGTCAGAAGGTATTAGTGTCTGTGGTTAGGTGCGATTTTCTCTCTCTTCCCCTGATACTCCCTCTCTCTCTCTCTGTCTTGGGTGGCTAAAAGTAAGCAAAGGCAGGATCCTCAGTTTCAATTATCTCCATCAAATACTACTATTATTTCTGGAAAAAAAGCATCAAAATCAAATGGGGTAGTTTGCGCAAAATCCTGCACTACAAAATTCCAAGGTACCTAAAGGGCCCAAAATATACTTAAAACAGAAAATTTCAAACACTTGCTAGCCATTAAGGTCTTTCAACACAATGTGTATTAATGATTGGATAAGCACTAAATACAATGAAGATGTTATGCGCTTATTCACAGACTATATGTTCATCTCCAGTAGAAATTATCCGATCAAATGTGAGTCCCATGGGTTTGGCCCACGAAAGGAAGAACACTAACATGTGATCAACCGCTTTTTCTCTTTTTGGCTAGTGATATACATGATACCCCTTCTTAACCTTTAAGATCTCATTAATCCTTTAACCAACAGTTACGCATGGAAATTCAGGACAGACTTCCAGAAGCACTCGACGAGTAAATGCTCTAGAATCGGTCAGTGCTGGTTCTCATACTTTACAATAAGGCTGTGTTTGGCTTGACGGCTTTGAAATCCACCAAATTCATTTAAAGAATAGTTCAAAATGAGAGTGTTGGATTTCAAAATCTTTAGTGAAACATAAAAGTAATTGATATAACTAACCAGATTGGCATGATTCACCTATCTCCAGGCCAGTTCTATGTCAGGAAAAACGAGCAGAAGGTCCAATGGAAGCAGCAGATTCGATATGAAAGAATCTTCAAATCAAATAGTTCTCTACGAAGGTGGGCAAAGCACTAGACAAGTGAGAGATCTATCAATGGCCATAGCTTTCGCCTTTGAGAAAATTGGCGCTTCCACCACTAATCCACTAGTAAATTTTTTCAATCGATTTGGTCGAAGATCACCCAACTCCCAGAAGATGGAAATTACCACCTTCAGTAATCAAAGTCTTTCGACCGATCAGTTTCCCACAGTCTCTCACATCCATGTCACTGAAATATCGAAAGGAGTCCACAAGATAAACCAGATCTTAAGGGCCTGCTCCAATGGCCTTAACTTCGATAGGAACTCAGTTGAAGTTGGGAGAGAATTACTGAAAGGTGCCACTGATTTGGAAGAGGCCCTCAGAGTGCTTGTAAACTTGCAGGACGGTTCCCAGTACATAAATGGCTCTCAGAAGAAAAGTCGTATTAAGTTACTCGACGAAGATGAGGATGATCAAGAAGGTAATAATAAGCAAGAAAATCAGTTGAAAGTGGACCGGCCTACATTCTCCTTCGATAAACAAGGTTCAAGAAGAAGGCAACAATTGGCTTTAACATATACACCTGAAATGACTGAACTCGTTCCTCATACAAGGTCTACTAGCTATGTCCAGGATTTTAGCCATTCCACACAAGTGAAACTTAATAGTACCTCAAGTTCGTCACAGCCCACACGTGAGAAGGCAAGAATTTCAAATGTCATAGCCAAACTTATGGGGCTTGAGGAGATTCCACTGAATGAAGATTCAACACGCATGAAAAATGATTCAAAAGGAAAGGAGGAGAAGCAAGCGAAAATTTCACGAGAAAATAATAAGTCGTGTGAACCTCTGACCAGAGAGAGTAGGAACATATCTGTTCTTGGCACCAACAGAAAGTCGATGACCAACAATGCAGCACCAGTTAGAGAATCCAAGCTTCAGCTTAAACCTGAAAAGAATCAGGAAACCATCAAAAAGGGAGATCAAGAAAGCAGCCTATTTGCAGCAAATACAAGCAAAGTCATTGAGAATGAAGGCAAAACGTTAGCCCCAAGTACTGAGAAGCAAAAAAAGGTAGAAAACAGCAAGACACTCAAAGCAGCACATAGAAGACAAAGCAGCATCGACCAAGAGGCCAGTGCAAATTCAGTGGGAAAGAGGAACGCGGATCAACAAAAGCCCCAGGATAAACGTGCACTCCTTCAAGAACGGGTGCCAAAAAGAGCTGAACAGGACAAGAGTCGGGCAGAGCAAAAAGGCCAGCAGTTTCAGAAACAAAATTTGGCAGCAAAAGACCATGAGGGACAACAGGTGGAATCCATAATTGCTTCAAAATCCAAGAGAAGTACAGCTATAGACAGGCAGAAGAAGTTATCACGCAATAAATCTGCACCTGGAAATGGGGTATCCATGAGACCTACCGAAATACTTCCCACGAAAGATGCAGTGAACAGAAAACAACAAGATGCTGCTGTACAACAAGATGCTGCTGTCATAATGGATATCCCCCAGAAGACCGCAATCAATCAGGAAAATTTCAAGAAAGAAGACCAAAACCAGAATTTATCTACAAAAGAGCCAGAACATGATACAGGAAGTAGGGATTCACTGATCGTAAATGAGAAGCCAATTGAGGCCTCGGTCCCACAGAAGAGGTCCATCCCCAGGAAATTACAGAAAAGCGAGATTCCTCAAAAGATAGATGTACTAATCACTAGGAGAAATGCAACTGCAAATCACCTGGCAAGATCTTCGAAACAGCCAGCTGTCATGTTGAAAGGTTTGAAACAACAGATGCATAACAAAAATAGCAGCTCCAAAGAAATGGAGGAACAAAGTGATAGCAAGATGAAAGAA
The DNA here is from genome assembly GCA_958295605.1 of Ajuga chamaepitys. Lineage (NCBI taxonomy): Eukaryota > Viridiplantae > Streptophyta > Magnoliopsida > Lamiales > Lamiaceae > Ajuga > Ajuga chamaepitys. The sequence goes on from OY282499.1 coordinate 2,373,895, forward strand.
GTAAAATCAGCCATCAATGTGCCTAATGCGTCAGAATTGATGGGTGAACCAATGAAGCTAAAAGACAAGTTGCAAAATGAAGATGACCAAACATTCAAATTAGACACTGTAGCAGATGAATGCAAAACACAGAACACGCTCTCTCTGAATGATAATGTAAGTTCACAAAACAACATGAATGGAGTTTTATTAAAATTCACTTCAAAGATTTATGCTTTCAAATTGCTTATGGCATGCTTTATTTGCTTTGCAGTGTGAAGCTATAGTGCTAATTTCTGGAGAAGTTTCGGACGATCATGAAACAAAGGAACAATCATGTGCTCTTAAGGACGAAGGAGAACTCAAGCAATGTGATCAAAGCATAGGTAAGTGTTAATAATACTAAAAGGTTACTTCCTTTGTCAACCATGAAAAAAATTATGGTACTTTTCCACCTTCTAAAGACCAAATAAATTGAGAATTTGTTTTATTTTCACCTTTTAAAGACAAAATAAATTAAGAATTTGTTTCTTTTTCACCTTTTAAAGATCAGTCTGCTCGAACCACCCTTTTTTATCATTTATAGAAGAATTAGAACCCCATTTCATCAATCTTTATCTACAGACCATCTTTTCCTTCACTGCTAATCGAATACTCCCACATTTCAAGAATCTTAACAAACATTCTGTAATTTCGAATTTTAGATGTGATGGAATGTTTAATAAGCTCAATACTTATGCTTGGATTTCTTAGGGAACCACGAAGAAAGCACAGAAATATACGATCTCTCACATGGGTACAAGCAACTTCCCATATTGGAGAGACAAGAGCAACTGACAGAACCTGAAAAAAACCTCAAGGAGACAATAATAAAAAGCCAGCTATTCCTTAGTACAGCAGAGGCACTTTTCAAGCTCAACATACCTATGAGCTTTCTTCATGCTGGCGACTACAATAAAGAAGCCGCGGAGACAAAGCTCGTATTGGAATGTGCACATGAAGTAATGAAGAGGAAAGCAAGGAGACTCGAAGTTTCACATCATCCCTACATGAAGACTACCATAAGTAGCACAAGGGTAAGGTCCTTAGACGATTTGGTCAAGCAACTATGCAAAGACTTAGAAATGCTAAAGTTGTATGGCATGAATGGGGGTGATGAATGCGATGTAGCAGCTGGCCTACACAAAATGCTCAACAATGACATATATGACAACAACCCTGATGTGAACAGCATGTGGGACTTCGAATGGAGCAAAATGAGGTCTGTTTTTCCTGAAATGGAAGATGTTGTAAAAGATGTTGAAAAACACATGCTGAATGGATTGCTCGACGAGATCACCACTGATTTCTTGCTTATAACTGTTTCGGCATGATTGTTCGAGTGATTTTGGTTTTTTGTAGCATATGACGATTCAAATCAATTATTGGCTAAAAATATAAGATTTTGGGTCTATATTCAGTGTTACTGCATCTTTTTTTACCCTAATCTCTTGCATTGTGCAGCAACAAAACAAAAATGTACAATCAGTCACAGAGATGCAACAATAAACTCTAATTAGAAACTGAACAAAGGCATTGGCATTTGGAGTCAACATATGGTAGCGAATATTCATCAAATGAAGCAGAAATTATTTCATACCAAACTACACCCATCCCTCAATTTCCTTGAGAATTCATATCTACAGTTTTAGGTTACCAACATGCATAAATACAATTTATCACACTGAGTAAACATCCATTAGTTATTATTGTGACCTAATTATCGGAAAGGTGGATGTACTTTCCTATTGTTGACCTAATTTCTCAACACTATAATTAAATTAATAACGAAAACTGCAAAAAATGCAGAACGACGAGAACATAGTAGTAACAGAAGATGTTGAGGATAAATTGTACCTGTATACTAGCCTTAACAATCGGTGGAGTGCAGTTTACTTCCTTCTAATGGACGAATTCGAATTTCTTCTCAGTCCGATTTGTGTTCCATTGAAGGACTGGTATACCATCCAATTTCAAAGTAACACGATCAACTTTGTTTCTCAATCAACAAAAGTAGAACTTCAAATTTAGTATTATTGAATAAAATAAATAACTATGAAACATAATCAACAGCCGTCTTAGCTCAGCCGGTAGAGCGCGTGGCTTTTAACCACGTGGTCGTGGGTTCGATTCCCACAGACGGCGATGAAAGTATTTTCTTTCTTTTTAAAAATTTTCCCTTTTTTTAAAATAAAATTCCCTTCATTTTTTATAATTCTTTTCAACAATTCTCGATTTGACATCCATAATGCACATATATTGTTAAAGTATTTATTTTTAAGAGTAAAGTACTTTTTTTGAATTATTAAGACATATTTGATTTTTACTTTTTTCATATAAAATAACAATGTCATATAATTTTACAAATCATGTTTTTTTGGAAAAAAAAAAGAATTTACATTTTTTAGAATATTAAAATTTTTTAGTTTAATTTTACCTTTTGTATCTTAATAATCTTGGATTTTGAATCATATTGTTTAAAACAAATTGATAAAAATACAAAATTGATTGGTTTACAATTTACAGTAGAAAAACCTAAATGTATTAGTTAAAGTAATTTGTTGATTTAATTTATCTTTTTAAAAGTAAAATCATGGTAACTACAAAAATAATAATCTTATCACTTTTTTTTGTTTAAATATATCAGAATAATGCAACTTAACACTCCTATACTTAATGAAAAATACAATGATGGCTTTTGATATTGATATCACTAAATTTAATATATATAACTTCCGTACAAATGTTTATCAAAACGTTTTTAACATTGTTTTACCCTTATACGAATATATAATATATTAATTTATTATTATTAATATTATAAATATATAATTACCACATAACATTTGTATTATGTTATATATTCTATTCGGTATGTTATATGAGTGAACAACTAATTCCCTTAAAAACGAAACAAAAAAAGGGAGAGAAACTTGGTTTAGCATCCTTATGTTGATGTGCTTTGGGCTTTGATATTCAATATTTGTGTTACTATTCCTCGTTTTTCACAATTATCATGAATTTATAGTTTAGATTTCATGATTCGTAATTTGAATTTTTTATTTAAAAGACTAGTAACACTCTCGTGCGATGCACGAAAATTTATTTAAAGAATAATAATTTAATTAAATTTAATATTATATAATCTAATATTAAAAAATGGAGTTGTTGCATTCTTACCATTTGAACAGTTTTGATTAAACATATAAAAAATTATAAGTAATGTAATTATCCGTTTATGTTCACATGATATATGGTTTTAATAAAATGTATGTTTTAAAAATGTATTGTCTTATGGATTAACATAAAGAAATGAATATTCAAACAAAAAAAAAAAAAAAAAAAAAAATTAAGAACATCAAATTGTTGTGTGAGCATATATTTAAGTGATAATGAATATTCAAGCAAACACTAATATTATCTTAATATTGAACTCAAACATATATTTAGTGTGTTTGTATCTATATTGATATGTGTGGACACCCACAAATAGCTTAAGTGATAAAGAATATTCAAACAAACACAAATATTTAAATATCATAGAATCCATCAAAATATATTAAATATAATAAACTGAATAATGTTATAAGTCAATTAGTGTTTTTTTTTTTTTTTTCATTTTATTTAGATATTTTAACTTATCTAAATAATTTTAAAATTTTGAATATGCCTATTTAACTTCCTCTTTAAAAAGAGAATACTAATTTTATAGGTTCAATATATACTCAAATACGTTTCAGGTTTAAATGGTTCTTGATATTAACAAAATAAATTCAAAGATCATTCAATAGTTGGAATAACAAAATAAAATATATGAGTGTTTCAATATATCTTAAGAATTTCATATATATTGAAGTTTTATTCGAATAAATTATATATTCTTATTATAAATATTAGATTTATTTAAAGATACAAATTTATTAATTTAAATAAATTAATTAATTAGGTCGAAAAATGTGGAAAATAGACATAGTTAATTAATGCGACAGAGTAATGTTTAGGTTGCAAAAATCTTAAAAATTATAAAGATCAGGCAGAATAATTTTATTTTATTTAAAAAAAAAATAGATTGCAACACGTATAAAATCTCACAGTTTAGGTTGCAAAGTGTAAAATATTAAATAAATAAGAAAACATAATAAATATAAACTATGAAAAAATGAATAAGTAATAAAAAAAATTCAATATTAATTTTCATATATAAATATGTGTGAAAGTCATAGTCCTACGACTAACCAAACAATATTATTATTATAACAAACTACAAATTAATATTTGCAAATATAATTATTTAATAAGCCGATTATTAAATTATAATTTAAATTTTATTTTCAATTTAAGAAATTACATACTTAATTCTTTAAATAATGAATTTTATCTCGACACATAAATAAAGAAAACTTTCGGTCAAATTAAATAAATTAATTAGTTTTGCTTTTAATAAAATAATCAAGATAGTTATTTTTTTATTAGAGAACTATTTACCTAATTTTAGTTGTATTATGGTCCTAGGGTATAATACAAACCACCTTTAACGCTCAAATCTTATTCAAATCATCAACGAACAAACAATATAGTATTTCCAAATGAAATATCTAATTTTAATATATGTGGTATGGATATCACTTTTTCCTAAACAAATATGAATACCAAATTAAAGATCTTCAAAAGAGTTTTAATTTGATATATTATACATAATTAAAAATAAGTTCGAAATGGATGTTTTTTTTTTTTTTTTTTTTTTTTTTTTTTTTTTTTTTTTTTGCGGTTTAAAAGATTAAAATAAAGTTTGATTTTTACTAAATGTGGCAATAACATACTACATCCGTTGTTTTTTATATATAATTTTAATTTTGGATTAGCTAGAGAGTCATAATACAGGGGAAATGATATATCCTCAACCAAATTTCCTATCTCCCCACAATCCCTTAAATTTATCCTAGCAGAATTTCAGTTGAAGGCTTGAATTTTGGAAAAATGCCCCAATTAGGGGCCTAAATATTGGAGGTTCTCAATTCAAGGCCTGAATTTTGAGTTTTTTTCAATTAGCGGGCCAGATTCTCAATTCAGGATTACGTATTCAAAAGTAGGATATATTATTCGATGTCCGAAAAATTCAGTACGGAGTAGATTGAAAGTTCCAGCATAGAATATATTGAAAATATATATATATATATAATGAACATTTCATATATCAAATAATATGTCATATTTTTCAAGACGTAAGAGTGAGAATAAAATTCAAAATCTAGACCTCTAATAATAATTTTAAAAAAAAAAAAAAAAAAAAAAAACCTCAAAATTCAGGCATCGAATTGATTTTCTGAAACCTTCTAGTGAAATTTCCCAATTTATCATCATATTTTCTATATATTATCTTTCTTCCCATTTATATATGATACTGAATATGGTAAAGTAGAAAATTAGAGTTTTTTTAGAGAAAATGATACGGATAATATTGAAAAAATTCTAAACAAACATCTATTTAAAAATAATTGACAAAGCCTAAAACTATATCTTATAAAAAAAATCATCTAATAAAAATTAGAAAAATGACACGGATAGTAATGAAAAAGGAAAAAAAGATATCTATTTAAAAACAATTGACAAAACCTAAAACTACATCTAATAAAAATGGAGGTAGTACCAATTATGGTCCAAAATTTCAGACGAAATACAAAAAAACTTGTTTAACTAATCTTGTTTTGCAAGCCAATAAACAATATTTAATGCATATAATTAGCAAAGAAAAAAATATTACTTTTCAACTCATTATAATATATGTGATATGGATATCAAATTAAAGCTCGTGAAAAGACCATTTAAATGATATATCTTACATAAAAATCGAATTAAAAATGAAAAAGTTATAAGTATTTTAAAAATTTAACGTAAAATTTAAAACTTACTAAAGATACAACAACTTACCAAATTGTGGAATAAAAATTAGGAGGGAAAATTAAAATTACAAAAGTAACCTTCATTTTACTTTTATATATATATAGATGATAAGATCCCTAGAATGTAGCCCATGAGAGTTAATTAAATCTTACATGTCCAATGCAGTATGTGTTTTGACGAATATAATTGTGGGATTTTGTCATAACTCCACTTAATTTTATATATATGTATATGTATATATGGATAGATAAATTGAAAAAATATTTAATTATTACGAAAATGACTTCAAAAAGTATTATAAATATTTTTCTTTATTTTTATTTTCAAGTATTACCGTATTGCCAAGGTTGAATTATCACTACAATGGAAAATATTTTCATTTCCAATTAATGAATAGATGATATTATAAGTTACATTCAGACAATGTTTATGACTTCACTTATCTAAATAAAAAATAAAACGATCTAATTCATATAATTTTATTAATTATTTGTTAATATATTTTAATCATCATTTAATAATTCAACAATATCTTATTTATTTTATTCAAAATAAACATTAGATATAGGATTCGTATCATCTAAAATTTCACCTCCAGCCATATATAATTTGTGGATTTCAAATTACTAAAACAACTGGGCTAGGCGAATCAAATTAGGATCTAGAAGAACATTTGTAGTTCTTCTATTCAATTCGAGCCAATCAATTATATTTGGTACATCTCCGATAATAATAGGAGTGTTTGATATTAATACGTTTGCAGTACTTCTGCATTTTAAGTAGTGATTCAAAAAAGTGATCATAAGAAGTAACAATTTATAACTTATAACTTTTAACCTAGAGTTAAGTTGAGACTATACTTACATACACTCATTTTCAATTTATTTGAAATTGAAAAGGTGTTTGCAAATTGCAACACAAATTGGTCACTAAAATCACTCTTGAGAATTACTTCCAAATTAAGGGGTGTTCGATAAAAACATCTTTGCCCAAGAAGATTTATTCTCAAAATTTATTAAAAGCTGATTTTTAGAAGTCAATAAGTCCAAGCTTTTGAGAAGCTTATTTTTAGAAGTCAATAAGACCAATTTTTTTAGAAAATCACTTGAAAATAGTAAATGACGTTCGAGAAAAAATAAGTTCAAAAAATTGAATAGAGAAAAGCAATAAAATTCGACTTGAAACTTTTGTTGTGATAATACTCTTTTTAAAGTTTGAAGTTGGTCTTAGAAATACTCCGAACCATTTTTTCTCAATCAATTTATAACATTTGATGAACCATGTACTGACCCAAACCTCCATTAAAGACAAGCTGCCGAGACCTATATGCAAGATTACTAACATCAGGTGAAAAACTACGCATACATTGTGTTCGACAAAATGACTGAACAAGAATTGCAGAAAACTACAAGCCTTTGTCCACAATGCAACCCCATATCATAACCTAACTACCACAAATTCATAACAACACTAATATAAGATCAAACGCCGGTGGATCCAAACCCGCCAGAGCCCCTCGAAGTCGAATCGAGATCATCAACCTCAGCCACCTCCGGCGTCACAATTTTCTGAATGATCAACTGCGCAATTCTATCCCCAGCCTTCACGTCAAAATCCACATCCGAATGGTTGAACAGAATCACTCCGACGGGGCCTCTGTAATCCGCGTCCACCACCCCGGCTCCGACGTCAATCGAATGCTTCCATGCCAGCCCAGACCGCGGCGCTGCAATTGAACAAATAATGTTTCAATTTGGGGAAATAACATAAAAACCCTAATTAAAGTGTTGGGAGAAGGGGAAAAATTACCGATGCGAGCATAGGTTCCTTCGGGAACAGCAATACTGAGATCTGTCGGCACAAGTGCTTTGCCTCTAGCAGGAACTTTCGTCTCCACTGCACTGTAAATCGAAACAGAAATGATGAAATTAAGAAAAAGATGTATCAGCGTTTTATACTTATTTTTGAAGAATACCTAGAGAGATCGTAGCCGGCAGAAAGAGGGGAAGCCCTAGCAGGCAAAATAGCCTTGTCGGAGAGCTTCTTCACCCGTAAAAATGGAGGAATTTCAGAGGTTCCGTTTGTAGAAACGCCATTACCATGGGTTTTCTGGATTTTGGGCGAGGGTTCCACGATTTCAGAGCTGTGATTCAAGTTTTCCGCCATGGTCAATGAAAGAGAAGAGAGTTTGCTGTGTGGGAATTTGGAAATGGAGAGACGGTGAGTTGAGACTTGAGACCTAATAAATGGAGGAAATTTTACCGCGGGCTTCCAGAAAATGGCGGCAAGTATTCCCGCCATTGTTATCCAAGTTTTTCTCCCCAAATTCATTAACATGGCATAATACAATTGGACAACAAATGAAAAAGGGATTGTTTGCGGGTACAATTGGTAAAATTGGTCCGATTCGATGGGTTAGTCTCGCCTACTTAATTTTATATGGATTGGATTATAGGAATCTAGACCTACTCAATAAACTAAAAATTAAGGATCGCGAACCAATTATATAATCTTAGTATATTTAAGGAAAATGGACTGTACTATACTTAATAATATTTGGCCCGACAAAATTTAGGATCGACCCAACCCAACTCGACTTATTGTATTAACCCCATGGGCTACCTGAATTGCCCCACCTATTTGCGAGTTTGCTAGTCTTAATTACAGATGTTAAAATGAGTCCAACTTATCCAACGAGTCAACGACCCACGTCATCCTACTTAAAAGGTGAGTAGAGAAGTCATGAGTAGGATTACTTGACGAGTAATTGAGTAATATGGTTGAGAATTATCGAAACCCGACTTTTTAGTAATCAGATAAGGTAGGATATAGTATAGATTATTGTCCGTTTATCCTATATGTTATATAATTAGTAATACATTTAATATATTATTTAACATTAAAAAAATGTCGTGTTTTATTGTATATGTTATGTATGATTTATTCTATCATAAAATAAATTAGATATTTAGCTTGAAGATGAATTCAACGTATTCCTAAAAGAGGAAAAGAAACAAGATTTAGAGTGAAAATTTTCTAAAAAAATTGTTTTATTACTATAAAACAAAATGACATATGAACATATGTCTTAAAAATGAATAAAAGAAACAAAATTTATTATGAATATTTGTTTGAGGGGAAATATTGGAATATCGTTTGATCTTGCTTATTGATCTTGAGAATTGGTAGAGCCATGAAATGGGTTGAACGGAAGATCCATGTAATTTGATTGAGATCTGGAAATGGATCTTCTGCTAAAACACAAAACGTCGTTTGGTTAAAATAATGTCGTTTTGGTCCAAATCAAAATAATATTATTTTGCTTCGGAGTCAAAATGACGTTGTTTGGTGCGTCTGCCAACAAAGGATCCTGATCTTGGAGATCTAGGTATTCCTTAATATTGGATTAGATGCATTGATTGTTGTGTTAACGTGATTTATTTTTTATAACAGTTCTCGATACGTCATTGATTTTTACACAACGCAAGCATTTACCACTACACATTTATTTGTATCTTTGACCATATTATATTTCTTCTCATTTTTTGGGCCGGAGCTAGAATTTCTCATTATGGGGGAAGAAATAATTTATTGGGATATTTATTAATTTTTTTAAAATTTGGGGAAGGTAGGATAATATATATATTTAGGATGATTTTGAAAATATTTTAGAGATGAACTTATGGAAACTTAGATGTCAGTTCAAGCAGTTTATATGATGAAAGAAGCATTAATAAATGAGATAGTAGTGAGAAAACTCGAACCAGACACTCGCAGGAATTATGGTCGAGGGACACAAAGGGAGGCTGCATCCCGCCTTGTGTATCTTGACACGGCTGCCGCCAAACATAGTCTTGATGACCAACAACACCATCACGAAGCAAAATAATCCCGGTGTGTTCCGCTGTGGCGATTGAAGATTGATTAGTCAAATGGCAAAATTAGTTGCACTGGAAAACGGAGCAGAAGATTTGAGCGAAGGCAGCTCTGAGAGAGTCATCTCTGAAGTGTATTTATACTGCTCTGTAAGCTCAGAGCTGAATAGTGTTGGGCTGACTCGATCTTGGTTCAACTCCAAATGTGAGATTCACGGCTAAAACCCCCCGCTCTGCGCTTATCCAGACTTGAAAAACCCTCTGCATCGCCAAGTATGACTTGAGGATCGGCTTGGCTCTCGGTTCTGCTCCACGAAAGAAAACCCCCGTCTGAACACTTAGCTCTGTAATAGGGCAGGTCTTGAAAGCAATTATACTCGGCTTTGCAGCCGAAATTCTGTGATTCCAATAAAACATAGTTCTGTCTGCAACCATTAAATCTCTTGCTACGTCATTCTCAAGTAACTCAGGTTTGAACGATCATCAGTCTGTCCATGTATAGGAGAAATGTTTAGGCTATTACTGGTGTTGTGGCGATTTCAGACGAGATCTTGTACAACTCTGTATGCTCAGAGCTGAATGGAGCCGGACCTAGTTCAGCTCCAAAGAAGAAATACTTTGTTGCAAGCCTGACTCAATCATTTCGAAAAGTCAGCGTTGTTCAGGTGAACGAGGAACGCAACTTTGCTCTTCTATTCGGTTTAGATCGGCAATCCACTTCAGAGTCGAAAAACTCTACTCAGATAAAGCGTGACCGATCCTGGAGAAATAGAGATGAGACGTTCTAGTCGGGGTCGAGATTTCGGTTCTTGATTGGGTGGTCGAAGTTGTATGAGGGGCAGAATACTAGTTCCTACTCCGAGACTGGCGAAATAAGCCATTGGACTGTCCTCTTAAGTCAAGTAGCGAGAAGCATACAAACGCTGACCTACAACAGAAGCGTTAGGCAAATATAACGAAAGTGCTGAATATAACTTATACCCTGGACTGAACCGGTTCGGTTGACTTATGCGAAAACCGGGTAAAAATCGGTTCAAGGCAGTGTCAGCTTAGCGTAAAAATGTTCGTTAGAGAGAGGACTGATTTAGCGCTGCGGATCTAGGCTCGGAAACGACTTAGTGAGCTCGAATGCGATTCGGTTTGAACCATGTCCTGTTCGCAGATCTGAACTCTGATGGAATCGGTAGCTCAGTCTTCAATGGCAGGCTGAGAATCGTCAAACTCGCGTAGAACAGGGCTTGAAGGATCTTCAATAGCATTCTGGGAATCTTCGATTTCTCGAGGAAGGAGGCAGGTTCCTCAATGGTGGTCGGAAGCTCAAAACCAAATTTGAAAATTCTTCAAACTGGACGTCCCTCAGAAGATCTTCAGATTTCCAGCCTCTAATGAAGCAGCAAATAATGTAGCAACATATTAGAGAGAGAAAATCGCGGGTTTAGGGCTTTTGCCCTAGCCACGATGAGAGAGAGAGAGAGAGTGATTTGCTTTCCAATTTGATTTTTGGGGATCACTGAAAATGAAGAAAGAAAGATAGTGGATGGTGGTGATTTTTAATTGAAATTCCAATTTGAATGCCTCCTTCGTGAACTCAAGAGCAGTGGATAAAAGTAGATGTAATATATATGCATATATACAGATTTTTAATCAATAATGCAACAGATCATACACGAGAGTTAACAAATGGGTTACATCAGGAAAATGGGATCTAGATTTGAAATTCAGATTCGAAAACTCACGCCTCAGCTCATAAACATTTTTTCCACGGACGGCGTCATTGATATGAATTTTTTAGAGGAGAAGAGTTATGAACTAAAGGGGACAAAAACCAGAAAATTAATAACTCAAAATAAATGATATTCTTGATCTTCACACTTCTAATCGAAATAGGCGTGAAATTCCTGCAAAACCACCGGAAGACTTTCCGATGGGAAAACTTCCCATGCCAAAGTCAGCCCAACGACCAGTGAGTGAATAGTGATTGTGAATGTGTGTGTTTTTTGAAGGAATGAATACTTATACCTATTACCCGAAGGGTAAAATGGTTATTTCCTGGACTTTCTTAACCCGAACTCCGTATAATTCTGATTATCCTCAAATCGTCTGTCCACCACTACAGCTCTGAGATATACCGTCCTGAGCCCAACCCGGTTGGACCTTCCTCAAGAGTAGGCAGACGTGCAGTTTTTAAGGTGTCCGCTCTATTAATCATGCCCCTATTCCTTTAACTCAACTCTGTAGTTCAACTATGATTTTCCTGTTTTATCAGGTTTGAAAGGTATATAATGTTACCCACATCACTATGGAATACAAGATGTAACACGATTCGGAATAGAAAATTCCCTCTGATTTATTTACGCCAAGCAAATATGGGGTTGTTTGCAATTGCTGTTTCCAAGTATTTTTCAGCTGGTAACTTGGAAAAAGTTGTTTTAGAACGTTTGAGAAAACAATTTCAGTTTTAATAAAAGTGATTTTAGACCAAAAGCTAAAAGCAAAAAAATAATTATTTTTTTCCAACTATTTGGTATTTTGGTAAATAAATAGAAGTTTGTTCTCTCACTTATAAGTAAAAGCTACTTACGTATAAATGCTCCAACTTTTATATTTGACCAAAATCACTTTTATTTTCCAAATACTAGGGGTGTTTCCATTTGCTCAACTTTTGAGAAAATGATTAAAATTATATATTGTGGTAAAATTGCTTAAAATCAAAAGTAGGGGGTGTTTGGATAAAAGTAAAGTTGGTCAAATAAAGAAGCTGAAGTGTTTGATACAACAACTTTTAACTTATGAGTGAGAGAAGAAACTTCTACTTAATTACCAGAACACCAAAAAGTTGAAAAACAACTATTTTCTACTTTTAGTTTTTTTGTTTAAAATCACTTTTATTAAAGTTGGAGTTGTTTCTTTAAATACTCCAAAATATTTTTTCTCAAGCAGAAAGCATTTAGAAAAAGTCATTGCAAACACTCATACCTACTTTTGATTTTAAGCAATTTTACAAGATCTTTGTTTTTAATCACTTCTTCAAAAGTTAAGCAAAGAAAACCGCCCTAATTATTCTTAATTAATAAAAAAAAAAGGAAAAAGTTGAGGTCAAAACTTGTATGACCGTGTGACGGGGGAAAAATATCACTTTTTTCTAGTAAAAATATTACTTTTATCTGTAGAAGTATCAGTTTTTTTGAAAAAAAAATTATCACTTTTTGTAGCAAAAGTAATACTTTTATCCGTAAAAATATCACTGTAGCAAAGATATCACTTTTATCAGCAAAAATATCACTTTTGCAGTTTTTAAGCTTATAACATGGAAAAAGTATTTTGGAGTTTTTCTCAAGCTATAAGCTAAAAGCACTTAAAAAAAGTCATTGCAAATACTCATATCTACTTTTGATTTTAGACAATTTTACCAGATTTTTATTTTTAATCACTTTTTCAAAAGTTAAGCAAAAAAAACCGTCATAATTATTCTTATTCTTATTCTTATTCTTATTCTTAATTAATAAAAAAGAGATAAGCTAGTAAAATCACTTTATAATCCTTTCAAATCTTACGATAACCTCTTCCCGACTAGGATTTACTTCCCTTTCCCAATCCAATTAGGATTTTGTAATAACAAATCATAGGTAGCCCACAAGCACAATGTTTTATATATATATATATATATATATATATATGAGTAGTAGAGTAGACGATTATCGTACATTACAGTTTAAAATTTCCGAGAGAGAAAGAGAATCATCGATGGGTCGTGGATTGGGGTATTCGTATTCGTATAATTTTGTGAGGGATGATGAAGAAATACTTAATCGGAATGCTTTTCTAGTAGGTATAATAAGTAATAAAGGAGGGTTTGTGTTTGAGATTCGAACTAGTTTCAAACTGAAAACTAGGGTTCATGACGAGATAATTATGGGGTCGGAAAGGTTTGGCTCATATATATTCAATGGCGAAGAGAAAGATCTAAGGGAGAAGTATCGTAGTACTTATCCGGGGAGTTTCAGGCTGCAAGATGACTTCTGGATATCTGGTGATGAGCTTGAAGCCTTGATTGACAGCGCCATTGATTACGGCAGACGGAGGGGGGTGGCGGCGGCGGAGCAGCTGGTAATTCCGGTGGTGGTGGAGCTGTCCGTTTGGACGGTGCAACAAGAGGGGGAATCAGTAAACGAGGCTGTAGATAGGGCAATAAAGCCAGAGCGGTGGATCCCAATTTACGTGTGGCCATCAGCTACTCCAAGGATGATCAAAGCATTCAATGAGGACAAGGACGAGGGTGTGGACCTTCCTCCTTACCTGGAACGTGAGGAGTAGCTTTGGAAACTACCGAGGATTAGAGTCGAAGATGAAGCGGGATTGAATCTGATGAAGGATTATTGTCCTGTTTGTTTGCGTAGTCCCATTATTGGGGATCAGGTATTGTTTCTCCCACTCCCAAATTGCAATCATGCTTGTCATCCCCATTGTTTTTTCAAGTGGTTGCAAGAGGGCGGTTGTAAATGCCCCTCATGCGCTCTTTACATACCATCTTGGTGTTGGGTTCGTTATAGCAGACCCGGGTTAACGCAGCGGAATTTAAAATTTTATATTAAATAAAATATATCAGATATATATTTTAACCCGGAAACTCAAAACGATTTAACGGATCAGGTATTGAAAGGAACGCTAAACGCATAAAAGTCAGTGTGCGAAATTATACCTCCGATAATCTCCTTCTTTTGACGTAGAGGTTTGCAGGAATCGATTCCTTGTCTGACACCGGAACTCGCAAGGATCTCACTTGTAATCCCTCTAATTAGTCCACCGGTTGAATGACAATACCAAATCAATTCTTCGCTAGTAGTATTGATTCGTATTATATTCAATTAGAGGATAGTGTATGTAAAGGAGATAAAACGGAAAAATGTTTCTTCCGTAAAATAAAAATTAATTCTACAAAGATAGGTAATTGGATATCTATATACCTCTAATTCTATCTTATAAAATAAAACCTAATCATAGCCGCCGCATGAGAAAATCAGTTTTGTGGAGTCAACCCTATTTTTAACAAATCACGTGGGATATTAACGGGAATTGAGGAAGTGGTGTTAACCACTTTGTAACCTATCCACGTCCATGGATATCATGGAATTCATATGGCCATTTAAGCATATGACATATATTAATATTAACATATGTATATCATATATATATATATATCACTAGAATTATTCAGATAAACTAATTTATCTAAATAAATTTATCTCCTTTTATTATTAGTATACTTTCACCATAAAGTCTACTAAATATTAATGTTGGGCTTCAACTAGTTAATCTAATTAATTTGTTGATACCCAAACACTAAAAGTTTTTTAATCAAGTCAATTGATTAAGTCTTCTACACTAATAAATTCAATTAAATAATCTAATTATCTAATTAAATTTATATTTAATTCAACAATTGAATTAAAATATAAATCTAATCAATTAATCATTATTAATTAATTATATCCAACTATTGGATTATGCTAATTGATAAATGTTGTCATTCAAGTTTGGGTGTGACCCTTTAGGTTCACTACTAACACTAGCAGTAGGCTTACAACTTTTGCAATTTTACAAATCACAATTATTTGACTCATTTAGAATTAACCCTTTAATTCTAAAACCTACAAATCACGGGAACACCTAGCAAGTAGCGTGATCACCTAGTGTTAGGTGAAAAGCGAGTAAACCTATGTAGTTGCGATTATCACACATGTAAGGTCTTTCCAACATCTAATCTCCCGACTGATTCTAGGGTATGGATTATAAGTCAAAACCCCGTTGAATCAATAACTGTGTTATTGTATCCAAGTTACAGTGATTCTTGATGAATTCATATTCACCCTGCCTTGGCCAAGGTCTTCGAATCAAGAACAACGAAAACACAGGAGATTCTCTTGTCAATGACAAGTGTCAGATTCTATGTTGGCCATTGACAAGTCTCTACGTACATTTATTTAATACCCAATATATCTCCTTGCGATTGCCAAGCAATCAGATGATATATCTAAGTATTAAATGATATACATAAGACTACCGTCATGCCTCAAGTCTAAGGACTAATCATGTACTGGCACAATTAGGAAATTATTATTTCGACAGGATATCTCCATTTAAGAATTTCCCACGGATCAAGTCCAATGAACTTGTTCTATAATAAGCATCTGCATACATGAACTCATGTCGCCACACTAATATTAATGGAATATAATATTCTCGTCTAACGAGTATTCATCGTATGCACAAGTCTTACTAGCTACTCAATGTCCTATGTTGAATAGCTTTAACTTGGGACTAGTTTAAGATCAAAGCCTCAAGAGCATATTCCATGATCATCATCACATGCATGACCGTGCCCCTTAACTTATTTTGATCTAAGGATTTTATCTGATATTTTGCAAATTTGAAAAACAATATAAAAGATAAAGAGAAATGCCTTCATTATATAATTCCTAATAAAATTGTTTACATATAAAATATGAAAGAGTACAAAAATCCAATCTAATTGGTGCGCCAGGCATACTACCCTAACACTTGGGAGCAGAACCAGAACCAGAAGCAGGACAACAACTCTCACACTCAATAAGTGTATTTTTCTTTGTTTCTTGTATTCATTATTTAAACTCTATGGGGTTTTAAGATATAATATCCAAGTTCCTTGTTTTTCTTCTTCTCTATGTTGATAGTAATTTGTGTGGTGTGATATGCTCTCATTTTTTTCACTTGTTTATCTTTTTAGCAAGTGTATTCATGATTGTTTAGTGTGATTATTTGGGTGGATGTAGGTCCGAAATTTCTCACTCTCATTCGTGTACAAGTGTTTGTGTGTCATGTTGAGAGTAATTGTGCAAGTGTGTGAATTTAAGTAGGTGTGTGAGTGTGGAGAAGAAGGGGAAGTCCATTATCCGGTTTAAGTATTACTTACCCCAACTTGATATTTTAGATTTTAATAATTGGGTAGGGTATGGCATGTGTATATAACTCGTCTACCACATTCTGCCTTCTGTCTTATTCAGTCTGTGGATCGTGAGAGGAGCTACCTAGCGTGTAGGCGAGGTCTAGACGGACATAGGAGGAGATTTTCGCAATGGAGTCTCCTTAGTGTGATTCGTGTTCCTGATTTCATTATCTTTTACCATTATCTAGATCAATTAAGATTATCAAGAATTGAGTTTTTTACTTTTGTCTATATTGTGCTTTCCATGAGTAATTTCTTGTATTTGGTCAAAAAGTGGTAAATCACTTCTTCGTGGATAGGAACTAAAATTTGTTAGGCTAGGTTTTGTTATATGGAGAGGTTGTTGCTGACTAGTATATGCAATCAAATGAATCTATTAAAAATTCATTCTTGCAATTGTATTTGAAGCTCCTCTTTGAGTTGATTCCTATATCATAGATAAGATCCAGGTTTGTATCGACACCTATAGGACAAGAGTGTCTTTTACAAACATAATATGAAGCTTTTCTCCGTTATAATTCCTCCAGAAATACTCTGAGCAATCTTAGATGATCAGAAACCATTTTTCTTTCTTATGATCAGAAAAAATTACTTCAAAGTTACACTTTTTGTTGTCTGATTGGAATGCTTGTTTATAGTGCTCTATGTGTTGTGCGTGTTGACCAACAAGGAAAATAGAGAGGAGAGCGTAATCGTGTGTTCGATGTGTGCATGTGGAGTGCTCTCTCTACGTGCCGTGCGTGTTGCAGCTGGTAGCTTATTTCTTTTCTAGTTTAAGGTCTCCTTGTATATGCATAGAGAGTGATTCTTGTTCATCAACCTTGTGCATTTGTATTTGTATTAAGAACTTTGTTTCTTCTGCATTTGTATTAAGAATTTTTGTTTTCCTCTTATAAGTCATAGGGCATAAGACTAATTCTTCCCCTGTTCTCCCTCATTTACTATTAAATGTACTGCTAAATGAGGTGTGATTGAATTCATTACTCAAAGAAGAATAATGTGTAGGCTTATGTGGGCTAAAATGTGTTAAAATGATGTCTATCTATATTATACTGCATTACGAATTATAACTTACAACTTCATAATATAGACAGCTCACTTCCAACTTAGCCTCTCGACAATGTTGCAAAAGTCGTTAGGCGCTAGTTCGGCGGCATACTACGCCTAGCGACTAGAGACGCCCAATAATAATAGAATATAGATGTCATGGGCTTGGATCTAATTTGAGAATTTATCTGTTCCGGCGATCGTTTATAATTTGCAACTGGAACAAGATATTCGGATACTGGATTATTTCGGCGTTTTGCTCAGGATAATATATATACATACATAACTACATTAATTTATATACATATCACCAAAAATATCATTTATGTGTAATTAATGATATTTTCAACCTTCCATTTAAATACACACACGTAAAATTAAAACTAAAGAAAAAATACACAAGAAACATATAACAATAAGTCATTCCGACTATCTCGGCCATTTCAGTGTCATTTCGGTCGCTCTGGAGTGTAATGATCGAAAAGTTGGCTGAGATGGGAATAAAATGCAGTAGTGCCCGAGAAAATGCCAAAAATATAAAATTTAAGATGACCAAGTGACATCTTTTGTTTCTAAAATGAGTGAAATGCAAAGACATTTTCTGAAGGACCAAGTTTGCCATTTTCCTTTTTTTTCTCCCACTCCTGTTTAATTTTATTTTCTTTTTTTCCCTTTTTATTTTAACAAAAATATATGTTTATAAATAATAATTTCGGGTCTTTTTCCTCTCGATGTCAAATTATTTGTAAGTTAGAAATTCAATTTTAATGTACGATCAGATTTAAATCTAATTTTGCTTAAATAGATAATCCCTTCTTGAACTGTATTGTGTTTTTTGGGCCACTTTGAAGGCTGAGTATTTTATCGGTATCCGATCCAAAAACTCAAAAAACCCGACCCGGTTCCATACTTAGTTGTCAATATACTTAGCTGACTTAAGTCTATTTCGATGATTATATAGAGGAGAGTTGTCAATTTTGTAGATAAATGTGTTCTTTTTCATCTAGACTAGGGAAAAAAAAATTGGGTATGGAATTCTTTAGAGGTCGAATAGCAATTTGATGTACTGTGTGCGTTTACATCTTCAAAATTTACAGTGGACAAATCTTTACGAGCCATAACGATCTCTATGGAAAGACTTTAATACCTCTCACATAACGGCGTCTATGTTCACATATCTTTTTCTCAGCTAGAGATGCTTACACCTACCATGGGAGTTTGGTTGCCCAACCTGACCCGTGCAGATTTTATACGATAGAACCGGATCTTTTTAGTTCATCGGGTATAGGATTTAGGTCGGGTTTCCCCGAGTTGGTTTTTTGGGTCGAATTTTTTTCGGGTACCCTATTTTAGCAAAATCAATCATAATTCTACACTAATTTCAAAAATCTTAAAGAAGCAAAAAAGATTCATTTACAGACAAGTAACTTTGAGAAAAATTCAACCAAACTTGGTGGGTACCCAATCCAAAATTCCAAAACCCGACCGGTCCCACACTTAGTTGTCGATATACTTAGCTGACTTAAGTCTATTTTGATGATTATATTGAGGAGATAAATGTGTTCTTTTTCAGGCAGACTAGATAAGAAAAAAAAATGTTTTGGGAATGAAATTCTTTAGAGGTCGAATAGCAGTTTTTATGTACTGTGTTCTCAACTAATTCCTCCTCAAAACGACGTCGTGGCCCTCCTATTATATTAACTAAGGACAAACATCTTTACAAGCCATTATGTTCTCTATGGAAAGACTTTAATACCCCTCACATAACAACTTCTAACACTATTCTAAATTTCAGAATTGGTAGAAACAACTGTATGTTGGATCTTCAAAAACATTGCCAGCCTATTACATTTCTTATTCTATGTGTGATGTATATACTCGTGCAAAATTGCATCTGTACCCTTCCCTTTTTACACAACAGCAGCAGAATCTAGTCTTGCAACAAGAACTGGGTGTTCACACCTGCTCTATACACATTCAACCCCAAAACAGAAACAGTTGATATTGTAAACCTAGTGAAGGTGGGATCAGTATCCATGGACTAAACGCTTTGGGATTGATGAATATTAGTTCTGAGCAGAAAATGCGTACCCGGGGTTTGAAATCCCATTTTCTGCCATGATTCCCAAAGTTTATCCCATGGTTGTGTTACAGGGCCACATCTTGAGATGAGACGTCATGATTCAGCCCAACAAGTAGCTTATTTTGAAGCCCAATAGTTAAAAACACAAGGAATAATTATTGATAAAAGAGAGTAAGGGCATGTTTGCTTGGGGTTGGCCCAACCTCTCATCAGTTGGGCTAATCTCTTATAATGTCTGTTTGAGCTGGTTTGGCCAAGCCACCTATCAATAATTACACACAAAATCAATCAATTACAAATCCTAATACTACTTTAATCACTCTCCCAATCATTAAGAACTACCTCTTACACATATCACATCACATTTTACAATTAATAATTAAATCCGACACTCCAATCACAACCCCAGCCACCCAATCAAACATCACTCTCTAACACCCCCAACCACTAACTCCATCCACTTCTCCCAGCCCAGCCACCCCAGCCCCAACCAAACATAGCATAAGTAATTATAATATCAATTTTAGGGTATGAACAATTCCCAATTATCAAAATATTTAATCTTAAATTACAGTTAAAGAAGCACACACGAGAACAAAAAAGTGGGTTGATCGTATATTAAGTAAAATATAAAAAATTATTATTAAGTTATGTGTGGGTAAGCCCATAGACTTAAACACAAATTTCATAAAATATTAGACTTATATAACATTTTTCATAAATATTTCTTTTTGAGGGAATTTTTCATAAAATACTAGTTTTACATTTTGGTGTCTCAAGACTATACATTATACAAGTCTTGCTGGCCCACTCAATTTCCACGACAAATATGGGCTTAAAACTACTGGCCCAAATAACTGAAAAACAAAATTAATATTATATCAAAACTTTATACTAATTATTTTTATTTGCTTAAAAAAATTGCACTCATTTTATTTTTATATCAAAGCATTCGATTTGACTTAGCTGCCTTGGGAAGTTGAGCCCCTTTGCTCGGTACCAAGCAGTTTGAAACCGTCGGTTTTGGTTTTAAACCGACAATTAAGAACACATTTAATGATAAATCGAAATCGAACCGTGTTTGACAACTGCAACAAACTGGCTCCAGGGTTCCGTACCCTCTAAACACCAACAAAATTGAAGGACCGACAACTGCAGGAAAAGCATAGCTCGCACCTACAGGTAGATTACATAGGTCGACCTCAAACTCCTCAAACTCCTCAAACTCCTCTACCGGGGGGTATATTTCACGAGGTAAGGATCCAAATGCGCTCTAGCATGGATTTCAGGAAAACCCTGTAACAAAAATAAGTAGGAAACTATTTAGCTAAATGGAATAATAAACGCACAGTTGAGATGGTACAAGGAAAAGATCACATGTTTGTAAGTGAGCATTGAACATAAATGTTCGACATCACAGTGCTTTGGTGTGAGGGCAACACGAACAACATTGTCCGAACTTGCCATGCATTCTATACATTCTCCTTGAATAAAAGCATGGGGTTCATTTACCCCCAAGTATAGGGCTTCACCTGGATTCAGCCTTACATGGTTAAACAAGAAGGTTGCTAGCACACCAACGTCTCCAGGATATTGATCTTGCAGACGCAAAACCAACTCCTCCTTTGCGCTTAGCTCCCCCGCCTATCAGAAAGTACAGCAACTTTCAGCACAAAAATATAGAGTGCATATTTATATAAGTTTTGCAGTGTGTATAAAGATCCTCGGAATCTAAAACGATGAACTAATCTAGTCAAACTCCAGATACGTAACCCGCATAAAGGCCCTAATGGAGTACACTAGATATAAGGTAATAATGGATCATTTTGCAATATGAAGAAACATGGACTAAATGCAACTGACAATATACATGTATACACATGTAATTCTCACATACCTCGCTTTTTAAATTCAACCGCCTTATCAAATAAGAAATTGCTTCAGATATCTGAGCCTCAGTAGCTGTCATGAACCTAGTAAACAGAGATTGCAAGGCTCCTTCCATTGTTTCATCCTCATCAACATCACTTTTGTTTAATACTACTTCTGTCCCAACTTATTTTGTACACTTTCCCTTTTCGACCGTCCCACCTTATTTTGCACACTCCAAAAAAGGAATCTTCTCCTACAATCTCCACCCTCAAAATCTCAACACTCGATCTCCACCTTTTAAAAAGTCAAAGAAAAAGCAAAACTTATTTTTCCTTAACATCCGTGCTGGGTCACATGTGCAAAATAAGCCGGGACGGAGGGAGTACTTGTTTTGCACAGTCATCGCCGACCACTTCAACAATCTCACGTACATTGCGAAGAACATTCTTGAGTTCCTAAGAAGAAGAGGGAAATGTCAAATTTAATGCTTTTCAGAATGACGATGAAATCCCTATTTGATGATTTATCAAGCATCGCTTATTAGGGTTTGATTTGTGAAACTCAGTTCTTTTTAATTTGCTATAAAATTTCTCCTCTTATATGCCCTCCACATGGTACACTATTGACGTTAGTTACGTTTCAGATTTATATAAAAGCTTCCATACGAGGCAGGAAAGCAAACCCACCTTAGGCATCCAATATTTCTTTTTAGGAACTAATTTTAACTCTCCATGATATAGTTTTCGATGTCAATAAATTCTTACATGCAAAAACTTCCTCTTTTACTAGCTAAAAACCAGCAAAGTTGAAATCAAGTTCATCTATCTTCGTACGGAGGAAACTACATTCTCTAATTTCAATTTGTTAACCTCATCTAATGGAGAAGCATCAAGAAACATCACGAGGATAAACCTTATGAGGAGCACAAGAATGATTTGGATATGACTCTTAGGAAAACTCTATCCTTAGAAAAGGTTGTTCTAACTGATGTCATGGGTGGGGATTGAAACTGGTTGATCAAATTCCAGTATGGAACTCTTCACGCGAAAATCAACCAGATTCAGTGCTTAGTTTCCATTTACTTTCACGAAGCACCGAACTAATCATAATCACACACATAATTGTATACATGTAGTGAGTTGCAAAGCCAGGAGAGTTCTCTTGCTTGATAGCTAACCACTATAATAGGCAAACTTAAAGAGTTGTTCGAATTATAACAAGGGGAGATAAACCATTAAAGCACTCAAGACAATTATACAGGAATCGTACACTTATCGAACCAATTTTCATTTCCAGTTCAAAATGACTGCACGAAAATTAATGAAGTAACCCCCTATATAAAGTAATCAATACTACCTAAAGACCAAGAACCGGTTTGTGAATACCATCCTTGTATGGTTCTGGCTACAAGCGTGCAAGTATGCAACAACATCCATATTGGGGTGCGTATGTAATGACAGTGGCTTTGCCAGTGAAAGTACCTAGAGATAGTCAAATATTTCTAATTCTACATACGAAAAGAAAAATCACAAGTAAAAATATCTTTTCTAACAGATAAACCCTAGCATTATATAGGATTCTGCTTATTTCTAATATACAGGAATTCCTCTTTCCTTTAAACCCTAAATAAATGGCGCAATACCAATTAATTCATAATCTAATCTTACAGATTGTCAAATATCTTCAATTCTACATCGATCACTACGATTTTTTTAGAATGAAAAAGGAGGCAGAAAAATCACGAGTAAAAACATCTATCTCTTCAGTTCTTGGCTAGAATTATATCCAATTCTACAGGAATCATTCTTTCCTTCAAAATCCTTAATAAATTACGGCATAACTGCTTGACATTCATAATTTAAATTCTTAAACAGTGCCAAAGGAAGAGCATTTTGAAAATTTACCTTCAACATGAAAGGGAGATTGCTTCCCCACTTCCCCGACACCTTATCCGCAAGCAAATTGACATATGAGCTTCCCTCCTTTCTATCAAATAATTCTAGATGATTACATGTCTGAGCTGGAAAAAGAAAAGCAAAGAAAACATAATGGGTGCTTCATTTGAAACTAAACAAAACATGAAAAACTTTGATGAAACCTTGTTGTCAAGAAATTAATTTATAGTGCATACATCAGCCCTTTTTTCCAACTCAGACATCACATCCTTCTTCACTCAAGTATCTATTCAGCATGAACGGATTCAGATTTTTTTCTTAGATCGAAGATGTGATCACCCTAAATCAATTACAGTTCCATCTTAAACCAAGTCATACGACTTGTATCACAGCATCAACCTATTGAGGAAGAACACTGTATTTGTCATATTATACAGTAGATCCAATGACCTTCCATAAATTTAATCAATCCGTAAAACAAATTGAAATAATACTTCTGTGATATTGGCCTAAACAACATGTTCCATGGCTTATTCATCTCTGATAATTATGGAGTATAATTCAAAAAGATCATTGCCGGAGGTTCAAATTTCTATGAAATTAAATGTGCTCAAATAAATTTGTTTACATTGACACAAAATCAGCTTCTGAGCAGACGTTGAGAGTTTATCAGCATGTGTGGGTAGTTGTGTGATTTTAGTTTTCGAGAATTTTTAAATTGTTATATTGATGAAGAAATTAGAGAAGTAAAACTGATGATCTATCTTGATTTTCAGTTCATGGGAGGTAGAAACAGAGTGTTATATTTTCTAGATATCCATTGATAGTTTCACGTTAAATTTTCTAGACATCCATTGATGGTTTCATGTAATCTAGGCCTTAGACCGATAGAGCTCCGAGAATAAAAAACACAGCTCTACAGCAAGAAGAGTCGAAACAGAATAGCTTTGTGTCAGACCGCTATGGAAACTGCATCATAGATCACCATTTGTAAATGATAATAATATGCTACTTTTACTTTCTTATGACCCCAAACACCCGAAACTCGTCTTGAACTCTTTCAGTGTGATCTTCGATTTTCTCTGGTCGATTAGAGTTTTTACAGTGCTTGAAGTTCACTTTTTCTCATGATACTGGGTTAGGGGTTTGGTGTTTGAGTACTAGGGTTTGGGATATATGATATTGTGAAATATTTTCATCGTATTAGTTTACCAGTCTTGTTAATGTTTGCTTTGTTGTTTTTTGTTCTCGGTTTTAGGTGTCTCGTCTTGATTTAGGTAGAGGTGATAAAGAATGGAGGGTACGCCGACAAAGGAGGGGGATGTTGTGGATATGGATCGTATGGTGGGTTTACGATCTGGTGGGGGGAGATCATCGCCTGCATATCTAGTGGGAAAGTTGTGCTCTAGGAAATCACAAGGCTCAATTTATATTGTAGATATGATGAGTAAAGATTAGCGGCAGTCGAATAATAAGGGCTTCCTCGCAAGGCAATGGGGTCAGAGACTCATTTTATTCAAGTTTGATAGTGTGGAAGCCCCAGATTCATTCTTGGACAATCAGCATTTCGAAGGTGCTCTCTTTGCCATCAAAGCGATCTTGAGGACTGAGCAACCTTCTTCGGTTAGGATGTAGGATGTTTCCTTTTAGATTCATGTGTACGATATTCTGGTTGTCTGTACGAATGAACATGCTATGAGGCTTATTGCAATGAAGATTATAGAGATTGGATTATGTGAAGAAGGCACTTTTGGAAAACTCGTAATCTTCAAGATACGGGTGAATATGGAGCGGCCATTGAACAGTGGGGTAAAGGTGAAAGTTGGAGGGGATTATATATGGGTGCCAATTAAGTATGAAGGATTGCCAACGTATTGTTTTCTTTGTGGTATAATAGATACCATATACAGAATTTTGTGCATTTTGATCGGAATGGTTGCACATATACTAATGCATTAGATCATGGGTCATGGATGAAAGCGTTTCTTATAAGAGAAATGAGACACAATAGAGACCAGTGCACCTGAACAATTCAAAGCATTAGATTGTATTCTTTTAATATAGGCCACTAGATAAAAAAGTAATATCAAATAATTAACAGACAACCTGTTCACCAAGTTAATGCCTTGAAAATTTAATTATCTTTACTGTTTCACTACCTAAATGACTATCTGCAAATAATATTTTTTTTTTTAAAATATAAAACATTTAATGCGTTGTTGATGACATATTCTATATATCCATTGATCATTGTTTACTCCCTTTCTTATCGTAATTAGTCAAGAGTAGTGGTCGGAAAAACACAATATGATAGTATTAGAGGTCGTGAAGTGATTTCATTCATACTGAATTCTATTACAATTTGCATTATTTATACAATGAATAATTAACCCACAACTACTAGAAGATGCTACGCTTAACAAACTTGTAACTAACTTGCATGTGTGTGCATGTACACGTGGAACATAATTCCCTAAGCTACTGTTGCATTATTTCATTCTCAATGCTTTAACTTACATAATGTTGAAATAATTTTAATAAAAACTTTAATTTTCTTTTATATTTTTAGAGTAATTGATATAATTTGGCCTTTATTTGAATCATAAATAGAAAATATTTTTTTAATAAAAAAAGAAAATGATAAATCAAACTTTGTTTACAATACATTTTAGATAGAAATATATAACTGCCTCAGTTATATAACTAAAAAGTCATGTTAAATATTCTAAGAGAAAACGATAAATCAAACGTATGTATTGTTTCTTATTTACCAACTAGTTGTATATGCGTGAATTTGGCTCAATTTTTAGATTAAATATTTGAATGTAAGTAGATTTAAATCTATATAATATAAATTATCTGTTTAAGTACATTTTCCGGCATTTTTAAAAAATGGCACCGGTATTTCGATATTAATCGAAATTTCACCGATATCTCCGTAATCACCGATATTTTCATCCTTGAATGCACATAACAATTATTTGGATTTGATTTTGGTAGTTATGGTTAATTTATTTAATTATGCTATTTTTTAGAAGCTTCGAGAATCGTATGTATGCTGGTTAACAACATTTACACGATGCCTATACAAATTAGTTCCAGCAGACGTGCTTCCTTGAGTTTCAATTTTTGTTGTATATGTAATGAGTTGAGTAGGATTCTCATGTGCAAGCCATTTCCTTCCTCTTAGTTTTTTACTCAACTTGTTCGTCTTTTATTCAAAATTCTAATTGGTGCAATACATACACTTAACAAACTTGTAACTAACTTGCATGTGTGTGCATGTACACGTGGAACATAATTCCCTAAGCTACTGTTACATTATTTCATTCTGCTTCCATTTCTTTTATTGTAATACCCCCATGTTGCTGCAAACTGGAAGATGTCATACCAAATTTATCATGCAGAAAGCTGCAACGATGCTCTGCCAATTCTTTTGTCACTACATCTACTAGTTGGTCACAAGATGGTACAAGCCTGACATCTAACTCCTTGGTCTTGATCTTTCCCCTGATGCAATGAACATCGATTTCTATGTGTTCCGTTCTAACATGATACACATGATTGGATGCAAGAGACACTGCCCCACTATTGTCACACCAAAGAATTGAGGGGAATTCCACAGAAATGACAAGCTCTGAAAACAGAGATTGACCCACACAAATTCAGTGGTTGCAGTGGCAATATTTCTATAGTCGGTCTCTGTGCTACTTCTAGCCACAACCTGCTTTGTTTTTGAACACCAACTGATGGGATTTGAGCCAAGGGAAACACCAAAACCTCCTCTTGATATTCTATCATCAGGGAAGGAAGCCCAATCAGCAACAGTAGACTGTAGACATGAAGAGTCATTCTCTTAGTGGGTGAGAATAAAATGCCCAAATATAAGGGGCCTTTGAGATATCTCAATATGCTTTTGCTATTCTTCCAGTGAGTTGTCGGTGCTTTAAGAAACCGACTGAGCCATTTAAAGCATAAGATATATTAGGTCCGGTCATGGACAAATTTTGAAGAGCCCCAATTGTGCTTCTGTAAAGAGTAGGGTTGTCAAACAGTGGACTATTAGTGAGTGAAAGTTTGAGACCAAAGGAGATGACAGTGTTGCAAGGTTTGCAATGTTTCATTTTGGTTTTCTGAAGAAGATCCAAAATTATGTTTGTTCAGTAAGATGCCTCTGTGAGTGAAGTGCACTTGAACACCAAGGAAACAAGTAACTCTACCAAGATCTTTAAGAGAGAAAACAACATTGAGATCCTTCACAAGTTTCTAAATAAGAGTATCACTATCCCATTCACTAAAATGTCATCCACATATAAAGCAACAAGTAGTAAATCAGTAGTTTCTTTAAAACCCTAGCTGATCAGGAAGCCTTTTAGTTTATCAAACCATGTCTTTGGGGCTTGTTTCAAGCCATACAAAGACTTAGTTAACTTGCAGACACAAGTAGGTTTGGTGGGATCAACAAGCCCTTCAGGTTGAGTCATGTAAACAGGTTTGTTGAGATCTCCATTGAGAAAATCATTATTTACATCCACTTGGTAGATCTTCCAGCCTCTAGTGACATCAAGTGAGAAAACAAGCCTTATTGTTACTAGTTTTACCACATGAGAGTACGTTTCAAAGAAGTCAACACCAACATTTTTTTGGATACCTTTAGCAACTAGCCTAGCCTTGTACTTGTGAAAACTCCCATCAATAACACCCACTTATGATGAACCATGTTCATATCTGGAGAATAAGGCACCTCAGGTTTTATTTCTGACCAAAGCTACAACCTTAGCATTCATGGCTTTTGTCTAGTGATACTGGCTAAGGCATCACTTACTGAGGCTGGCTCAGAAGAATGAGGAGTAACAGTGGCAAAATATGCTTTGGGTTTAAAGATACCTCTTCTTTTATCTAGTTTGCATGTGATGAGTCGGATTAATAAGAGGTGGAGAAGGTTGAAGATATGAAGATGAGGAAGAAGAACTAACGGAAGCAGTGTGAGATTATGTGCTTGAGGAGTCGGAGGAGTTGATAATAGGACCAGGAGGATTAGAAGAGGCACTGAAATACGTTTCTGGTAGAGGGAAGAGGATTTTTTTTTGGCATGATATGATGGGTAATGATGGAAGATAGGAAGGGGTTGATGATGATGAAGGAGAATCATTTTTAATGTACATAGTCATAAGGGAATTCAGACTTATTGAAGCTCACTTTTCTAGCTATGAACAGTTTCCCAACTGCATTAAGACACTTGTAACCTTTGTGAGATGGACTATAACACAAAAATATACATTTCTCACTTCTTTACTGGAGTTTTGAGGTGTTGTAAGGTACGAAAAAAGGATAACAAGAACAACCAAAGACTTTAAGAAGTGAAAAATCTGGATCTCTACCATATAAAAGCTGATAGGGGGATTTATTTTTAGTGTCTTGGTGGGAAGATGATAAATAGTATATGCAGCAAAGGAAAAAGCATCCCACCAATTTTTTTTAGGGTTTTAGGGATTATTCGAGGGTTTTCGAATTTTTTAGAAGTTTTTAGGGGTTTTTCGGATTTTTAGGTTTAAAGGTTTTAGGGTTTAGATTTTTCAGAATTTTTTATGTTTTTAGGATTTTCGAGTTTTTTAAACATTTTTTTGGATTTTTTAGAATTATATACACAAGCCCCACTCTTTATGTTTTGTTTATTTATTTTTTGGAATGTGAGAATGGCCCCGTCTCACAGAGGACAGGGTATTTCCGGGTTATAGGGCCTGTTTGTTTATGGATTGACACAGTCGTTCAGGATTTAGCACAGTCCACATATGTTTGGCTCTAGGTTGTGCACAATATATTGTGCTCAACCCTAAAACCCCCCAATAAATTATTTTAAACACCAAACAACAAAACATCAAACATCAATCCACTAACTGCCTCTTACACACATCATCAATCAAACTCAATTCCAAATACAACTTTAATCAATTACCAATCATTTACTAACTACCTCTTACACACATTATCAATCAAACTCAATTCTCAATACAACTTTAATCAATAACCAATTATTCACTAACTACCTCTTACACATATCAAATCACCTTTTATATTATAATCACCCCACAACCCATCTCCAACCAACATAAACAAACACTCGCTTATTTATCCCAACCTCATATTCCACTTTATTCTTCACAGCCTACATTACTCCAGCCACTCACGACCATAAAAATAGAGCCATAATAGTGTTTATTCCATATAAAGTTGGACTCAAACGAAAATGCTGAAAGTAAAACCAAGAGATATCGCCAGCTAAAACACGTGCAAACCTATCCATCATCCAATCGCAGCCGTCCAATTATCCAAAATAACCGACTTATACAATTTCAGCCAAATTCCACGCTTATCCACCCGTTGAAATTGTCTCCAAACACTCATCCAGCCGTTGGATCATTCCAAACCCTCTATATATATTCTCCTCCTCATCCTCCTCAACCAATCGTTTTTCTGTTGCTGCCTCAAGTTTCTTATCT
The DNA here is from genome assembly GCA_958295605.1 of Ajuga chamaepitys. NCBI lineage: Eukaryota > Viridiplantae > Streptophyta > Magnoliopsida > Lamiales > Lamiaceae > Ajuga > Ajuga chamaepitys. The sequence goes on from OY282499.1 coordinate 2,404,068, forward strand.
GTTCCTCGTTCTACCAATCGAGAAATGGTTCCTCAATTTCTTCCACCAAATTCGTTTAGATGGCGAGCCGATCTACGTTTTGGTTGCGGCTTTTCGGCTTTGTGTTCCGTTGCTGATCATCTTCGGCTACCAATCGAGAAGTGATGGTTTCTCAGTTTCTTCCACCAAATTTGTTAATATCGCAAGCCGACCTACGTTTTGGTTATGGATTTTTGGCGGTTTATTGCCTTGCTGATCGTATCAAATTCGTTTAAACTCATTTTTGTTTGTCGAGCATCTTTGGGTTTATCGATGGAGGTAATTCGTGGATCTCTTGTATTTTGGTTTATTGTTTTGTTAGTTATGTTGTTTGATTTGTTTCTTCCGATTGGAGGAGGATAATTTATTGGTCGAATGATGATCTAGCCATCTTGCTCATATGCTTATATAGTTTGTGTTACGCAGATGTTCTGCTTGATGTTGATGAACTATTAGTTGGAATCGAGACTATCGTCTTGTACGGGACAGCAGATGCTGATACGATCGTTGCTGCGATTTCAACAACATATCCATGGAACTGACTGATATGGGTAGTGTTATGTAAGGGGATTTGATGTTATTTGCTTTCTATGTCTTCACTTATTATTTGTAGAAGTAGCAAGGTTATAGTTTGTAAAAAAAGAGGTACAACATGTTAAAAAAGTTGTGATGGTGAGTAGAGTATGTCTAGATGACCTTTGCCATGGTGGGTGCGCTCTCATGGCAGGTCACCAGTCAATAAAAAAATATTTTTTTTGTTTTGAGGGGAGATGGTACGGGGTTTTGCTTGACTCTCCCCTCTGTGGTGTCGTCTCTCCTTTTTTCCTTTTCTTCTTTTCGTGGTTGATTTTCATGCCTAGTCATTTTCACTGATGCACACAATACACACAACAGGGAAAAGAACTCAGCAATCCGAAAGCATAATGTTCTTTTGCTTTTGAATGGTTTGAATACAATATGCCAATTTGGGTATAGAATACAATCAGTTCAATAGATACACCATACATACAGAACAGGGCACGTTCTGTCTTGAACGAGTTGTATTGAGAATTCCTATTGGGTAACGCAGTCAATCAAGGGTGAAAGCTGTCGAGCTGTTTTCCGCGCATACACTCTACAGAAGGTACAATTTGGAACTTATCAGTTACTTGGTTTTAAGTATAATACTAATTGGGAAATCTGATGTTGTAGTTACATTAAAACCCGTCTCATGCCTTGTGCATTATTCTGTATCACCATGCTAATTAATCAGAAGACTATAGAAGAGGTTACATTTGATTAGATGTTCTGTACATTCTGCGCAGCCTCTCAGTTTCTTTCAAAGCACCTGTTCATATCATGAAGTTTGTTAATTAAAGGTACTGTATATTTTGCACTCCTCAGCAGCAAATTCAATAATCAGTTCAAGGAATACATTGTATCAATCGTTCAATAATCAATTTGTTTTAACATTCCCAAAGTTTCTTAGTCATCCCAAAATCAGTGACGTGCTCACTTTTCAGTATAAATTGTTTAGTTTAAATTGTTTGGCAGTTTGGACCAAGAACCTTCGATAATGAAATCGAGACAACTGCAGGAATATGTTGTCCGTTCTTGGTCATTTTCAAGTATAATATATACACCCTGTTTATTTACAATTGGCTTCTACTCTACTTCGATAATATAATAACAAGAAACTATGGAAATCCTCGCTGAATTTGATCCAGAAAACATACATAATTTAAAAAAAGTCTTTGCATTAAAGGGTGTTTGTCAAAGTGTTTGTTATAGTGGTTTTTTGTCTTATGTTAAGTTGGTGCATATGTTTGTTGTATTATCTAAATATGTTGTATTTGAACTTCCACATGGGTCTGCTGTATGTGGTGGTCCCAGTTTTATTGGCTGAGTAGTTTTCATCTGCTTGTAGCATAGTTTGGGAGATGTAGCTTATGATTGTATGTATGTAGTAAGTATTCAGTCTAATCTTTCATGAGTGCTGGCGTTGCTGTTGGAGTGGCTCTGTGGCTTTGTGTCGTGGAGCGGTTTTAGGTCCTGCTATGCTGTGGATTTTATTGGGTCCCATTTTTGCGTGAGAGTGTATGTGATGTGCACTTGATATTTGCTCTGAGGTGATCAACTGATGTTGCTGCTGCTCCTGCCCGGGGTTTCTGTGACCTGTTGGACAGTTACAAGCTTCGTTTCTTTATTGGTTCTGTTACCTGTTGCGACAGTTACAAGCTTCATCTTTTTTGCTGCTGTAGTGTGAATTGGTTCTGTGACCAGTTGTGCCAGTTACAAGCTTCGCCTCATTTGCTGCTGCCATGTGTGATGGGTGTGACATGTTGTGACAGTTACAAGCGTCATCTCCTTTGCTGCTGTCATGTGAATTGTGTTCCCAGGTGATGCCCCATGGTCCTGCTTCCTCCCAGTTATGCTTTGTTGTTTGAAGCTTTGTCGACAATAGTTAGTGGTGTATTTGTTGCTCGACTATGTCACCGCTGTGTTTTGAAGAACCTCATATTTATATTCCAAATTGGAGTTTTTTGGTGCAGTTCGTTTTTATTTCAAGTTTGTGGGAAATTTTGTTGGTTATTTTAAGGTATGAGTTGTTAGCATGATTTTTGTCTGATGCTTAGGAGTCTTTGCAATTGCTTTTCAAAATTGCTTTTCAGCTTATAGCTTGAGAATAATTGTTTTGGAGTGATTGCAAAGCCAACTTCACCTTTAAAAAAGGTGCTTCCACGATAAAAGCTCCAAGTAGAATATTGTTGATTTTCTCTGCTCAATTGTTTGAAATTACTTCTCTTCATACACTACCTACTTGCACAAGTTATTTTTGTAAAATCTCTAATCTCTAATTTCAAACACTATTTTTAAAGTGAAAACAATTGCAAAAGACCCCCCTAATTTTTATTTGTAGCTTTTAACATTTTTTGTAGTCTAGTCCATCTGTGTCTAGGATTCTTGATCTGTAGATGTGATTGCTAACTGGCTCTTGTCTTGATTATTGCTAGTTTAGGGTGTCTCTTGCTTGCAAAATGTAGCCTTTTTGAAAATTTGTTGCTGATTTAGATTTCGGGAAAGGTGCGATTCTGAGTGGAAGCTAGTCCCATTACTTACAAAGGACGCGAACAACATATTTATTGTTGGTTCTTCTGGTGTGTAGGCATTCTGAACTTGTTGCTTGGGTGCTTGAAACTAATTCTGCGTCGTTGAGGATTCTATTTGATGCTAGTGCCCCTATGCTTGTGGGTCATTGAGTAGTCTTGTGCTTTTGTTAGCGCATCTGTTGATTGGCGAGCATGCAGTGGAGAACCTCCAGGTTTTGTGTAGTTAATTATTTTATTATCTCTTGTTTCTATCTATTTTTCTATATATATACAAATTATGTCTGACAGTTTTAATCTCTAATGCAAGTTTCTCGTGGAATTTGATTGTAGAACTGTATATTGGTCTTTGAATTTGTCTATTATATACAGGATTTTGGTATAAATCTGGATGCTTGGGGGGCTGTATTAAGAGGTTTGTGTGCTCTGTATTTGGAACAACTTTTATACTTTATGTTATCTGATATCATAGAGGATTTTGGTTGGCTATTACTTATAATCAAGAGTCAGCATTTAAAAAAATTAACACTCTTGGCCTGGTCTGCAGCCTGTGGGTTAGATACAGAACTAGTTCTGTCTGAATTGATATCTTCAAGAATAAGTGTGGATTTTCCTAAATCTGAGAAAAACAAGTTTAAGCTATATTTAAGTTTGACCTAGGGAAATGGGAATAATTAGGTATGGTATTATATACTAGTTCATTTATATATTTGATAGAGCGAAGTAAAAAAAATCAAGGGAACAGAAAGCGTAACAAATCTGCAGGTATTTGATGAAATTGTTGGGCCAAAATTTAGTTGGCTCAGGATTTCTTTTCTTAATTATTTTAAAATTGCGGTCAACACTTATATTGAATTATTATGCTAGTTGAATTTTTGTTATTGGCGTTTTTTAGGCTTAAAACTAGTAGTTGAATTTGGTAATATGAGAATTGTTTTTATACTCAAAAGAAATGGGTCGGTAAATTTCCGTCCAAAAAGTACTTTCATTTATTTATTATTTGTACTATCTCGTGTTATGATGTTATGGTACAGGGGTTTTTACGTTTTCTAGTTTCTTGGTTCTTTACGTTCTTTTCCTGTCTTTTTTCGTTTCTGAATAAATTATTATATTATGTTTGAAAGATTGCAAAATATTTTTTTTCGTAAATGGGTTGAGGTTGTATAACTTGTATTCGAAGTTGTTCGTATAAAATATCCTAATTCACTTAAGGATGAATCTAAAACTTTCTTTCTAAGAGGATGATTTTTTTTCAATTATATTATTAGTTGAGTCGAAATTTTATATTTAAGGGGGACGAACTTTGACGAATTAAGGAGGATTGATTTATATTTAAAGTGTATTAATAAAAATTATTAGATGAAATTATATGTAAAATTGGAAGTCTAATAATGTCGAAGGATCCATAGCTCAAAAAAGGGAGAGCGCTCAACCTTTAAAGGGTTGGGAAGATGGTGGTTCGAATCCACCTGGATCTGATTTCTATGGTCTTGCTTATACTTTCCTTTCAACTAAAGTTATTACGGTATGATTGGTACGAAAAAAATGATGCGGGAAAGAATAAATTTATGATGGGAATGAAATAAATTTATAACGGGAATAGTCATTCTCAAATGAATAGCTACTCTTCTATCCAATGTGATTAGCAATTCTTTCTATTTTATATGGTACTAGATGTCCGCTCGTGCTATGCACGGGATTAATATATTCTATTCTATTAATAAAATAAAATGGAGTTATGTCATATACACTTTTGAGAGTATCAAGTGGATACGTGCCAATGAATTAACTTATCCATATATTGTTATACAATCATTTTTCTTCCCCTTCCATGTCATATCTTATATGTATTTATTTATTTATATATTTTACTTTTAATATTACAATAATCATAAAATATATATTTCACATTTGAAAAAATTAATATTTAAATTAAATATGTACATCATGTACGTCAAATCGAAGATCGTAAAAAGAAAATTAATTTAATATAACTTTCATAGAAAACGGAGTTGAGACGAAAAAGTTATCACACTTTTAAAATTTGAGAGGAAAAAAAAGCCGAAATTAACGTGACATAGGATAGAAGTTAACATAAAAAAAAATAGGGATAATTAGGTTTTATATTATGACATTTAATAATTTGAAATTTTGAAAATTCAAATTTAAACTACACAATTTATTCTTACAGATAATATATTTTTGTAGAAAAAAAATTAAAAAGGACACGTGTCGCAGCTAAAAAAAAGGAAATTTAAATAGATGGCTGATTGACACGTGTCCTGAGATTCTTCTTTAATAGTAAAGGAGGATGTGTATAACTCTTACTATAATAGTAAAGGGGATTTTTTACTTACAATTTTTGTTAATAATTTTTTTATAGAAATAACCACATATTAAAAGATATTATAATGAAACAATAAATATTATAAATTTAAGAATCGGATTATTTTTTATTATAAAATTTAAATTTAAATACTTGTGGCTCAAACTCATAAAAATAATTTAATTATGTACATATTACAAAACTAAGCAAATTATTCAATACTACAAAAAATTATAGTTCATATTTTAGGTCTAATATTTTGTTCTTAAGTAATTGATTTTTTTATATTTAATATGGGTGTCAAACTAAAGATCTCAGCAAAAAAATTAATTTGATATATTATTTGGAATTTTGATTAGGAACGAAAAAGTTAATCGCAATTTAAATTATAATTGAAAATATAGAGGGACGTTGGTTGGTTCCTTTGCTTATATATATATATATATATATATTATTTATTATTACTATTATTTTTTTTTTTTAAAGCCTAGAATTAAGGTGGTGAAGACACATCACCCTAAACTATCCTACTTTTATATTAAGGGAAAAATGAGAAGGACACATGGCAGAACAATATGAAGCTATTTTTAAGGAGTTTAGATAAAGGATATTGCGCCACGTACCTGCGATTCTCCTTTAATAGTAAAGGAGGATTAGTCATTCCTAACCACAAGAAATGAATTAATTATTATTATTATTATTAATTAGTTGTTATTATTTCTATGATTATTTATTATTAATGTTTTTAATAATTTTTAATATTCTCAATTAATCATTACTTTATTAATTAACGATAATGTTGTTCTTATTCTTGTAGTTGTTGTTGTTATTAGTATTAATTATCTAATTATTATTATTCACTATTATTTTTACTTTAATTATTAATAATATATTTTCATAATTTATGATTAATTTTAATTAAACAGTGTCAATTGATTATTTAGTTAATAATAATAGTACTCGTTATTATTATTATTACTATTTTTATTATTACAATTACAATTGTTATGATTACTCATCAATATCATTAATTGATAATTGGTTAAATTAGCTACAATTATCGATGATGATAATGATAATAATGTGTTTTTCTAATCTACTTGAATCAAAATTCTTAAAACAATCGTATAATTATTTTATTTGATCATATATTTCTATTTTCGTAGACATTCATCGCCATGACATATATTTAGGAATTATCAATTGTATAATCTTGTCTTTAAGAGTATAGTTATTTCAATTCGATCATATATCTATTGTTTACCTAGGCATTTGTTGTCATGGCATTTTTCAGGAATTATTGATTGTATGGTGTTGTCTCAAGAGTCGCTAATTATAAGAATTCTTTTTAACTTGTGACAAAGACGACAAAAGAATTGCATGACTAAAAATGTGGCTTTTAAAGAGATATCTGAAAGTTGTACCCATTACATCTGTGTTTTTTAGTGACATAATTTTTTTATGAAATTGGTGATGGTGTATTAATAGGAATAATAATTTTATATGATGTATATGTATATACCAATATTAACAATTAAGCCTATTACGAAAAAATGATGTATTTGAATCTTTAATACCACACAAACGAAACAAAAACATTTTTTTTTTTTTTTTTACAAATGATGCATATGAATCTTTAATACCATATAAAAAATGGTTAAATATATAAATCAACCTGAACTATGCGAGTTTTGACACTTAAGTACCTAAACTATTTTTTTTTCGCCGATTACACCCCGAAGTATACGAATTCGACAAGTTGCAACCTCCGGCCCTTTTTTTCGGCCAAAATAAATTCACGTGATCCACACATGCTTAATTGGGGGTCAGTTGATATTGTAATGAATTCTGGGGAATTTTTATAAAAAAACCTGAAACTAAAAACTAGGACTCAAACATAATTACACATAAACTTAATTTTTACCCTAATTTACCACTATGTAAAAATTGTGACCTTTAACCCTCAAAGCGGCGCCCCCATTGCGAAACCCTTACACCGACCAGTTTTCCGGCCACCCCTCCACCCATCGTCATCACCTGGTGCGCGATTTCAGAAAATGGTGTGGGTTGTTAGAGGCACGAAACGGTGCAAGCTTCGCGAAGATCAACCGACACCTGACTATGGTAAGCTTCTTTTTATTTTTCGTTTATCGTTTTTGCTCGATGTAGACTGTGTTCAAAATATTATTTGGGGCTGTTCTTCGTGATTTTTTGCTGTAATTTGTAGGATTCTGCTCAGAATGTGGTTTTTAGGCGAAATGGGTTTAGGGTTCAGTATAAGAATCCTTGGGCAAAAAATTCTACAACATTTGTTATGTGCGTTCTAAAATTGGCCAATTTTGTCTATAAATTGTACCGGTGTGGGACCATGTGCTTCGGTAATTTCGATTATTTGTGTTTTAAACATGTTGCTTGTCTGATATTGTCTGTTGCAGCTTGATTAGGGCAACCTATGTGTCTTAATGTGATGTAGATAGTATTGGTTGTGGGCCTGTGTGCTTGTAGTATACGTGTATTTAATTTTGCTTCTGACTGGGGCGTGTCTGCCAATATGTGTGATGAGTATTATTTAATGTTTCAGTCAGTACAAAATTATTAATTAGTGTAGGGTGTATTGGTTGTTGTGGCATTATTTTTCAAATGGGACTAATTTATTGTTTTAATATTTGTATTAGTGTGGGCCTGTGAGCCTTGAATTGGATTAGGTATGCTGTTGGAAATTCAATAATGGATATTTAATGCTACTGTTCATGATTTTGCAGGTGACAATTCTGAAAAATTTACAATTAAGTTACATCATAGTGGGGCATTTCATGAGTAGGGTATGCTACGAAATGTGGGTGGGAGTATATCTCACATAGACCATTGTGACCCCGATGAAATGTCCCTACTGGAATTGAACGAAATGATTAAAGAGATAGGGTTGGAAGGGGTAGAGAAATTGTACTTTAATAAGAATGGGTCCAATAATTGTAGTTTGTTGTGGCCCATAGATAGTGATGTTGACGCAATGCTCTTGGGTGATTTTGCGGGTCCTGATAGGTTAGTGGGTGTTTATGTAACTCATGTAAGGGTTAGTGGTCATGAACTGAATTTTGGGAAGGATAACATAGGGGCTAATGGTATAAGGGAGAATACTAAGGAATTAGTCCTTTTTTATGGTGACAACAGGAATGAAACAAACTTCCCTCCGGATTTCACCAACAACAAGTACTTGGATGATAGCCTTAGTGATGAAAATGGGGGAAGCGATGATGGGTAGTCTGTTGGTGAGGATTCCATATGTTAGGATAGGATGGTTGATAGTGAATTTGATCTTTCTGATGATGATGACTTAGACTTCGAGGATAATGTAGACGAGGAGGCCGAATGGGGTGGGTTGAAGGGTAAAGAGGATAATACGGAAGAAGCTAGCAGTAGCAAGAACCCTAGAAAGCGCTCAACCCATAGGGGCAATCCAGTGTTCCTGGAACCAAGAAAGGGAATCAAAGAGCCTGAATTCTTTGTTAAACGGTGTTTTGAAGACATTGTCTTGTTCAGGAAGGCTTAACGACTCCATTCTATTCTTACAGGAAGAGAGCTACAGTTCACCATAAACCATGTTGATAGAGTCCAGGCTAAATGTAGTCACAAGAAGTGTCCTTGGGCAATTTTTGCTTCAAAAATAGGTAGCGGGAAAAAATTCAGGTGAAGACTTTGTGTGACACACACAAATGTCCAAGGGTCCAGCGGTAAAACATGCTACTTCTAAGCTCATTGCTGACATCTACAGAAACAAGATCTATACCGATCCAAAGTGGCCCATCCATTAATTCGATGATTTCCTGGATTAGCAATGATCCTAATATCACCGTTAATCCATCTATCTATTACAGGGCAAAGAGGCTGGTGAAAAAAAAAAAAAAAAAAAAAGGAAGTATGTGTAGGCTGAAGAATATGCACTTTTATGATCATATGCGGAAGGATTGGTGAAGATTAATCCAGGGACAACTGTGAAAATCAAGTGCAAGCAAACGCTACAAGGTTGTTTCTTCAAGAGGTTTTATATATGCTGGGGTGCTTTAAAGAAGGGATTTTTGGAGGGTTGCCGGCCCATAATCTTTTTCGATGGTTGTCATCTGAAAACAGCTGCTGGTGGAATCAGGTATCCAAACTGATTTAATGATCCTTTTTCAGTTTTTATACCATTTGTCTTCAAATGATTATATGGTACTGTTGCAGATTTTAATTAGTTATGATTGCCACATGTTTGTCTTGGTTATTCATTATGTCTTGGTCTATCATTAAATCAGGTATAAAGTGCACCTGAAGGAAATGAGTTGTTCATGTAGGCGTTGGGAACTGAGTGGCATACCATGTGCCCATGCCATATCCGCCATCTATTATTTGTCCGAGAAGCCTGAAGATTACGTCCACGAGTGTTACCATAAAGAGACGTTCTTGAAATGCTACAACAACTTGCTCGGTACCTTGGACAGTTCAGATGCTTGGCCTAGCACACCGTGGCCTCCTCTATTGCCTCTGATTCCTCATAAAATGTCGGGTAGGCCGAAACAGTACAAGTGCAAACCTCGAGATGATGAGCCAGCTGCAAAATCTGGATCAAAATCAAGGAAGGGGAAGAAAAAATCGAATGAGGATGTACCCGTGAAAGTTTCGAGGAAAAGTGTGGTTATGACCTGTTCAATTTGTCATATGCCCAACCATAATGCACGTGGATGTCCTTCCAAACTCAGTGCTACTAAATCTGCTTCCGAATCAAACGCTGGAAGGGACATCCCAGTAGCAGACCCTGATCGGGTTGTTAGGCCGAAAAAAAGGTAATGCGTATTTTTTTTAATAATTCCAAAAATTTATAATGTTTTTTGGAATTTTGATGGATACATATAACTGTATTTTTGCAGCACAAAAACAAAGTTCACAGTACCAATTCCAGTCCGAAAAACTCTGCACCCACGACAAGGCAAACCAAAGGACGAAGAACCACGACCGAAGTAGATCATCCTGTTTCGCAGCTAGCATCGGTAAGCCTTCTGAACTTATAGTATTTATGTTCATTTGAGTATAAACTGTATTTTGATGGATTAGTGTATGGACAGGTGTGGTTATGACCTGTTCAGGAAGTCAGTTTTTTATCAGATTCTTGAAGTGTTTATAGGCTGTAGTCAGTAGATGTATTGGCAAAATTAATCATTAATTGTTTGAGTAGATTAGTTTGATAATTATTTGGTGAGATTAGTTTGATATATTAGTGTGTTTGTGTTCAATGTTTGGATAGAATTTTTGGTAATTATTGGTTAATTTAGTTTTGTGTATGTGCGCTCAATTTTTGAATAGATTATTGTTGTTCAATTGGTTAGTTTAGTTTGATTCATTTATGGTCAATTTTGAGTAGATTTTGATTAGTTCAAATATTTGTCAGTTTATGTTGATCTTTTTGAGGTTAAGTTGGTGATTTTGATCAGATTTTCAGAGCACGAATGAGGTGTATGTGAGTTGATTTATTGGCAGCAACTGCGTTAATTATTCAGTAGATTAGTTTGATAATTATTTGATGACAATAGTATGATATATTTGAGTATTTGTGATAAATGTTTGGATAAACCTTTGGTAATTATTTGGTCAGTTGAGGTTGTTGCTTTTAAACTCAATTCCTACCAGATTATTGATATTATTTCTTGAGGTTAGTGAGATGCTTTTATGATCGAATTTGACTAGGTTATTGCTATTAATGGTAAGTTTAGTTTGATGCTTTTGGGGTCAATTTTGACTTGATCATTGTTATTTCTTTGGTCAGTTTAGTGTGATGCTTTTGGGCTCACTTTTGACAAGATATTAGCTATTAATGTTAGATGTTGGTCATTTTATTTTTTTGTCAGAATAAATTGATCTCTTTGTGGTCACGAAGGTTGTTTAGAATAAAGATTAAAAAGGGACATATTACATGCTTGGCAAAAGCACTTTAACACAAAATATCTTATTTGATGTGTGCGTAGGCCCCGACTAATTCTCCCGTTACTCCGTCAAGAGTAACGAGGAGCCAAACTGAAAGAAGCCTCCTACAGCAGCAGGGAGGGGCGACAGGAAGAAATGTTCCGAGCACTTCTAATGCGCGAACTCGTGTTCCCAATAATCCAAGGAACACTCAAGAGTCGGTCAATGCTTTGTCTAAGCCGACTATTCTAGCTAGGCGAAAACTTCAGGTGGGATCGTCGAATTGAGTTTCTTGGATGTATTAGATTCAATTGAACCGCTAATATATAACCATGTATTTTTTGTTCAATGGTTCTTCCCTAATAGGTTGCTTCTAAATCTCCAAAGAGTACTGCCAAAGTCCACAAAACAGATACGAATGCATCTCCGTCTGTTGATCCCAAAACCACACAAGAGTCAACATCCGGGACTATATCAGTCGCGCCGGCTAGGCAAAAATTGCAGGTCAAATTCTCCTGATTTTGCAAAAAAAAAAAAAAAAAAAAAAAACTTGCAATTAGATGATCTAAATTTCTAAACTAAACTCATAAATTGATTTGTTTAACAGGTTAGGAAAAAGGCGCCCCCAAGAGACTCCCTCGCACTGCCGGGCGAGATTATTGACAAACCCAATCCCAGACATTTTGTACGTCCGGAGTTGGAACAATGAAGCAACCCGATAACTGGTGAAGTCAGGTTCTCCATAAAACCAAATCATGACAATGCCAAGATGTTCATACGAGATGATACACCACCGGAGTGCGTTGTGATGTAGCAGTCGGGAAAGCTGTAGCTTTTGTTAGGTTATTGACAATTGTTTTTGTTAAAGTAGAGTCTGTGGAACTCATATGTCTTTTGGCAGCAACTTCTAAACAATTTTTGCACAAATATGGTCTTTTTGAGGTGGCACATGTGCTACTTTTTTTATAATTGTCAATACCCAAACAATGAGCATTATGCTACTTTAGTTCTAAATCCATGTAATGACTAAGGCTGATTTCTATTTGAGAATGTCAAGTGCATCTTGGTTTAAATATTCTTTCTCCCTTTAATTCATGTTTCTGGTGTTTGGCTTAGTCGGAAGGAAAACTTAGACTCAACAATTGAATGATTTCGTTTTATAATTACATCCAACCACTTGAATTTTTAAATCTTATATTAAGCTTTACATTGTGAATTTGGAAAACACAACTAAACATAAACTGAAGAGCTTGCATAGCTAGCATAAATCAATTCCTTTGTTAAGTGTACCAACAGTTTCTGATTAACAGATCAATTCCAATGAGTAAAAAAAATCTGCTTAACACAAGAATTCTTCCTTCACCTAAACATATCAACTCCATTGTTAAGTGTTACAAACCTTCTGATTAACAATTACGGCTACCAATACATCTTAAAACCATTCCCTACAATACATGGAAACTATACCAAGGCCATGAATAACCATAAACGGGACTAGAAACCATAGACTAACATGCACGAAAAGTATGCTCACAAAAACAACAAAAAACCCAATCCATTGCCACAGATTATTCTAGCCACACGGATTACGGACCCGATTCTTCACTTCAAAATAGCGATTACAATGGCCACCAAAGTTATAATCCACAATACCCTGTTTCATTTTTTTGCCCGTGTCAGCTCGACTTCAAGGTTTCTTATTTTGACCGCTAAAGTTGCGTTATCCAATCTACGGATGTCTACTTCAAGGTTGTTCACTCGCCGCAGCAGACCGGGAATAATTTGCCGCGAACGATCGCACATCGGCGGATCTAACCATTCCCAAAACTGGCAACCATTTTTAAGCTGTCCGAATAAACAAAAATTCAATTAAACTGGTACGGCAACACAAATTAAAAAACATTTGTAAAATTCCGTCCGTTTTTTCTTTGCAAGCTCTTCAAACCCAAATTCGAGAATAACAAGAAAAAAAAAATCGTTGATAATGATATGGTATGTGCAACAACTACAAACTCTCATAAGTAGAACAACCCATTTTTTTCCGGCTACACAACAACACCTAAACACAAATTGAAAAGAAGAACAAAATTAGGGCTTACCCAATAACGGTCGCAAGTAGCGTAGCGGTGGTCTGGATTCAGATTTGTCCAAGAAGTCCTCTCAACGGCTGGAACACCGCAACTGTAATTCATGTTCATCTTCCTCACTTTTTTGCAAATTCTGGGCCGCATCTTCGCAAGAGAGAAGAAGCAATATATATAAATTAAGGTAAAATTTAAGTTTAGGTGTAATTTTATTTGGGTCCTAGGTTTTAGTTTCAGTTTTTCTTTAAAAATGCCCCAAAATTCATTACATTATCAACTGACCCCCAATTAAGCATGTGCGGGTCACGTAAATTTATTTTGGCCGGAAAAAGCGCCGGATGTTGCAACTTGTCGAATTCGTATACTTCAGAGTGCAATCAGTGAAAAAAAATAGTTTAGGTACTTAAGGGTCAAAACTCGCATAGTTCAAGTTGATTTAAATATTTAACCTTATAAAAAAACCATAATATGATTTGATCCTAACGGATCCAAGTTGTGTAATAGGGATTTGGTATTATGAAAGACAGTATCAGCGGTGATGGTGGACGAAGGGAAGACATGAGAACCATCGATAAACTCAAGCAAATCATACCCCGTGAGGGGTGTACGGAATTGGAAGCACTACACCATGTAACTTGACGATGTGAGTTTCAAAGGCGCCTTGAATGCGACAAGAGTAGATTCCCTTGTAGCAATGGTGGGGGCGCTTGGGGACATGATGATGATGATGATGATGATGATGATGATGATGATGATGATGATGATGATGATGATGCTAGAGACGGAAGTGGTATACGGGATCTGTAAGGTGCAAAAGAAAGGGCGAGCGTTTTCTGTAGAAATAAAGTAATGAGGGATGAAGGAGACATTAATTCTGCTTGGAGGGTAGTAATATTTGGGAACTTGGTATGCTAAGGAAGATTGTTGACCAAGTCAACCAAATTATGAGGATCTTGGATGATATGGAAAGAGATCGTGAGAATTGGTTGATTTTAGCCAAAAAAAAAAAAAATGTTATGGTGCATATAGAGATTGGTGAAAGATATTTATTCACAAAATATACTCAGAATATTTGCATAGATTACAATAATCCCAATACATCAGGGAGAGTGATACGGGGCATAGATAATGAGAAAAATTTACAACGAAAGTATTTATATAAACCTTCTAATATGGGATAAATCAAACCTATTCCATTTTAAAAATAGAGTAGATCAGGTTCGGCTCGTATACAGGACATATCGAGTCCAATTTTAATATACCATGTCACCCTACTAAAAAAATAAAATAAAAAATATATATATATATATTTTACAGTACACGTTGGATCCGTGTGTTTAAGACTGTGGAGTGCTGAGCCAAATCTGACTGAGGGAATTAATGAATGATTCGGTCCTCTAAATCTACTGAGGCAAATCTTAAGCAAACAGACCCGTTATCTTTCTCTAACATGGGGTAAATATGATGACATGGAGATAAAAAGAAAAAAGATTCCGGAAATAATAGTAACATAATTCAAATTTATACTAGCATTAATACAAAATTAAAACCCACGTGTTTTCTAAATTGATATTTACATTATTTATATTTTGGGTTTATATCATTTTGCAACATGTAATATACGTGTTTTTCATTTTTTTTTTCTGTTACAACCTGAACTATACGTTTTTTAACTTTTGCAACCTCTGCCAGCAATTTAAATGCGAAAAATTAAAGAATATTAAAAAATATTTAAATAACATAATTTTTTTTTAAAAATCTAAAAATATTTTTTAAATTCTAAACTTCATTTAAAATATCGAAAACTTAACTTAAACATGTTGAAAATATATTAAAAATTTGAGTTTTTTTTTTTTTTTTTTATAAAAAAGTTAAAATCAAATCATTTTAAGCAAGAAAAATAAAAGGTTATTTTTTTTTTAATCATAAAACTATTATAAATTTTGAAAATTATCTTTTAAACTCTAAAAATTTATTTAATGAAAATTATCTTGAATTTTTTTTTTTAAAATACCTAAAATTTCGTTTAAGATATGTGGAAGTATCTATGGAAAGTCTAATTTTATGATACAATTTTTTTTTTAATTTTTTTTGTAAAAAATAAATTCTTTTAAAAATATTTAAAAGTATTTGAAATAATATCAAAATTATTCGATCTTTTTTATGAAAATTGATTTTTTATTGAAATAATTTCTACATTTTTTTCAGATTATTTAATGATATTTCTAATAATATTTTAGAATTTAAAAATAAATATTGTATTTTCTAAATATTTTCTAATAATATCTTCGAAAATTGCTATCAAAGGTTGCAAAGGTAGGAAATAGTAAAAAATAAATAAAAAAATTATTCAAATATTCATTTAGTTAGAATATAATAATTCTATTCTTTTATATTAAATTATATAATATTTAATTTAATAATTAATTTTTAAATAAATTTCCGTGTTTGGAGATAAAAAGAAAAACGATTCCAGAAATAATAGTAACATAATTCAAATTTATACTAGCATTAATACTAAATTAAAACCCACGTGTTTTCTAAATATTCCGGGTTATAGTGTCATTCCACATAAGTTGAGGGACTGAAACGAAAATGCAGTAAGACCAAGAAATATCGCCAGCTAAAACACGTGCACACCTATCCCTCATCCAATCGCAGCCGTCCAAATTATTCAAGCCAACCGACTTATACTATTTCCAGCCAAATTCTACGCGTATCCACCCGTTGAAATTGTCCCCCAAACACTCATCCAGCCGTTGGATCCATCCCAAACCCTCAATATATATTCTCCTCATCCACCGACAACTATTCTCTCTTCTGTAGCTGCCTCGCTTCTACCAATCGAGAAGTGATGGTTCCTCAATTTTTTCACCAAATTCGTCTAGATCGCGAGCCGATCCGCGTTTTGGTTATGGTATTTTTGGCGTTGTATTACGTTGCTGATCATGCCAAATTCGTTTAGACGGCGAGCCGAACTATGTTTTGTTTTGTGGAGCATCTGTGGCCGAGGGGCTTTTTCATGTAGTCGCGGCTGTTAGAACATCGATCTTTAGGTAGATCGATAAGGTACTTTGCAGATCTGATGTTTTTACGTGTTTGTAATTAGATCGTGTATTTTGGTTTACTATTTTGATAGTTATGTTGATTTGTTACTTCCGACTGGAGGAGGGATTTATTTGTCGAATGATGATCCATCCATCTTGATCATATTCTTATATAGTTTGTGTTATGCAGATGTTTGATGTTGATGAAAGATGAACAATTAGTTGGAATCATCTGGATCTCAAGAGGACATCGAGAGTCGAGACTATCGTCTTGTAGGGGACAGCAGATGCTTTCAGATCCTGATATGATCGTTGCTGCGATTTCAACAAGTGATCCATAGTGCTTATGTAAGGGGAGTTGATGTCATTTACTTTATATGTATTCCCTTATTATTTGTAGAAGCAGTGAGGTATTAGTTTGTAAAAAAAGAGGGACAACATGTTAAAAAAGTTGTGATGGTGAGGAGAGGTAGGTCTAGATGACCTTTGCCATGGTGGGTGCGCTCTCATGGCAGGTCACCCGTCAATAAAAAATATTTTTTTGTTTTGAGGGGAGA
This sequence comes from Ajuga chamaepitys, assembly GCA_958295605.1. Lineage (NCBI taxonomy): Eukaryota > Viridiplantae > Streptophyta > Magnoliopsida > Lamiales > Lamiaceae > Ajuga > Ajuga chamaepitys. The sequence continues at coordinate 2,421,120 of OY282499.1, forward strand.
TGGTACAGGGTTTTGCTCGACTCTCCCCTCTGTGTGTGGTGTCGTCTCTCTCTCTGTCTTTTTTTCCTTACTGATGCACACAATACACAGAACAGGGAAAGTAACTCAGCAATCGGAAACGCATAATGTTCTATTGACCTGAATGGATTGAATTCCATATCCCAATCTTTGGTATGGAATACAGCATTTAATACATACACAATGCGCACGGAACAGGTATCTGTTGCATGTTCTGTCTCTTGAATGAGTTGTATCGAAAATTCCAATTGGATAACACGATCAATCAATGATGAAAGCTGTCAATCTGTCTTCAGAGCATATGCTCTCCGGAAGGTACAATTTGGAACTTATCGATGTCAATTATTTGGTTTTAATCATAATACTAGCTCAGTAATCTGATGTAGTAACGTTGAATTCTGTCTTGTGAGTGTGTCTCTCATACAAATCATCTCTCCCTCTGTCTCTCACATATTGCATCCTCCCTCTCCCTGTCTCACACACACCCACTGTAAATCCTTTCACTTGTGCCTTGTACCATGTCATCGCATAAATTATATCAGAAGAGTATTGAAGTTGTCCACATTGAGTAGAGGTTCTGTACATTCTGCACTGCCTGTCAGTCGCTTTCAAAGCACCAGTTTATATCTGCACAGTTCGCTGCGTATCATTTGCTTTCAAGCACCAGTTCATATTATGACGTCGTCACATTAATTAAAGTATTGTAGATGTTGCACTTCCAAAGCAGCAAATTCAAGAAATACATTCTATTAATCCTTTAAATAACAAATTTGGGTTAACATTCCCTAAATTTTGCAGTCACCCATAATTGGTGACTTGCTCACTTTTCAAGTTGAAATTGTTAGGCAACTCAGAATCTTTAATAATGAAATGAGCCAACTGGATGCTTGGTCATTTTCAGATATAATATTTATGACCCTTTTATTTACTACCCATCTATACCCTTACTTTAAAGGGTGTCTTTCATTGTTTTAGTGTATTTTTTCTTATCTTAAGCTGGCACATATGTTTGTGTTATTTTCTATGTGTTGTATTTTCCTTGCTATGTTTATGTGCTTCAAACTTCCACATTGGCCTATTGTATGTGATGATGCCGGTTTTATTGGCTGAGAAGCTTTCGTCCGTTTTGTAGCATATTTTGGGAGTTATAGCTTATGATTCTATTGTAAGTAATAATTATTCAGTATAATCTTTCACGAGTGCTGGCGTTGCTGCTGGAGTGGCTTTGGGTCCTGGTGCTGTTTTGGGTCGTGCTGTATTGCAGTGGATATAATTGGGTCCCGATTTTGCTCGAGGGTGGATATGACGTGTGCCTGATATTTGCTGAGGTGATCCAGTGGTGTTGCTGCTCCTGGGGTTTCTGTGACCTGTTGTGACAGTTACAAGTTTCATCTCTTGCTGCTGTTGTGTGATTTGGTTCTGTGACCTGTTGGGACAGTTACAAACTTCATCTCTTTTGCTGCTGTCGTGTGAATTGTGTTCCCAGGTCCCATGGTCCTGTTCTTCCTCCTAGTTATGCTTGCTTTGTTCTCCGAAGCTCCCAGGTCCCATGGTCCTGTTCTTCCTCCTAGTTATGCTTGCTTTGTTCTCCGAAGCGGTGTTACGATTGTTAGTGGTGTGTATGTTGCTCGACTATGCCACCATTATGTTGAAGAACCTCATTTTTATATTCCAAGTAAGCATTGAGGTGCAACTGTTTTTTGTTTCTTTAATCTTAATCTTTTAGGGAATTTTGTTGGTGTATTATATCATGATTGTTAGCACAATTTTTGTTTGTCTGATGCTTAATTTTTATTATTAGCTTTTAACAGTTCTTGTAGTGTAGTATATCTGTGTATCGGTTTCTTGATCTATAGGTGTGATTGCTAATTGGCTTTTATGTTGATAATTTCCAGTTGAAGGTACCTCTTGCTTGCAAGTGTAACTTTTGTAAACTTGTTGCCGAAGTTTAGCTTGCGGGAAGGGTGCGATTCTGAGTAGGAACTAGTCCCCTTACTTACGAGGTGGTGATCAGCGCATTTCTTGTTGGTTCTTCTGGTGTGTATGCATTCTATACTTGTTTGGGTGTGAAATTAAATCTGCCGTGTTGAGGTTTCTATTTGATTTTAGTTCCCCTGTGCTTGTTGGTCATATTTTGAATATCTGTGCTTTTGTTAGCGGATCTGTTGATTGGAGAGCGTGCAGTGGAGAACCTCCAGGTTTTGTGTAGTTATTTATCTTCTGAGCTTTTGTTGAGTCTTCTGAAGTTGTTCAAGCTATTGTTCTATATATATATATATGTATATGTATACGTATATGATGTATATCTTTTGACGTTTTATTTTGTAATGCAAATCTCACTTGATCTTCATATGTTATCATAGATGATTTTTGTTGGCTTATTACTTAATATTTAGGAGTCGTTTTTTAAAAATTTACTTCTCTTAGGTATTTTTTTGCTAGGTTTCAAGTTTTTGTTTGGATATCAAAATTCTGACATTTTAATTGTTGCTTGAAAATGGTGAGTGATATTTCTTTAATTTATTTTTCAGCTGTGCGCTAGACATACAGAATCTATTTTTGGCTATGATATCTGCAATTTTTTGTATAGGCCGAGTAAGTGATCTTTCCAAATCTGAGAAAAAATACATATTTAAGCTATTTATAAATTAATAATAGGGAAATAATTAGGTTAATTAATTGTAATACAGAGTTCATTTAAATATTTAATGGTGCGAAGTTAAAAGAATGAGTGAATACGAGCGCTACAAATCTGCAGTTAAATATTTAATGAAATTGTAGGGAGTGTGTTTTTTCAACTTTATTATTCGGTAATTTTTTGTTTTGATCTGTTTTTAATATTTAGCAAGTGTACAGATATTTACCCTTTTTAGGGGATTTCCAGATAATTACTTTGGCACTATGGTTTTTGGCTCAAAATTTAGTTGGTTCAATTCGTTTCCTTAAAATTTATTGGAGAGAATTTTATTGGAGAGAATTTTAAACAAACACGGTTATTCTAATGATTTGTTGGAGGATCCATAGCTCAAAAAAAGGGAGAGCACTCAAACCTTTGAAATGGTTGGGAAGATGGTGGTTCGAATCCACCTGGATCTCAATTCTGTGGTCTCTTATTATGTATGCGTTTTGCTTAACATTTAAGCTATCTTTTGGATCAACTACTAGCAGAAGGTTTTTGGTACTAGGAATGTTATGGTCGGTTCTGTTTCAGCTATAAATATTTTCAGATCGTGTGTTAGTTTAATCAGCTTGGAAATTTGGGTTATAGAAGTAATATATAAAAATATATATTCCTAAAGCCATCCACCCATCTCGATATTTCGGTGATTTCGGTCAAAAAAGTTCTCGAAAATTTCGGTTATTTCAGAACCGGATCGAAAAGTTGGCACAAAATATTTTCCTAAACTTCCAAAACGTTCTATTTTATAACCAGGGGCACCGTTGATAAGGTCGAAAATTTTTCGTGAATTTCGGTTATTTCAGCACCAAAAGTTGGCCAACACAAAATAACGTCCAAAATGTTCCATTCTATAACTAGAATGGGATGTAATTCAATAATTTGAACACTACTTAGAATTCAAAAGTTATCGTCTAGTTAGAATATCCCCAATGATACTGCCCAAATTTCAGATTTTTGGTGTCACATGAATGCGACCCCAAAAGCATAAAATTCACTATTTTTAGAATATATACGTCATATTCATACTACCCAAAAAGTAACTATTCATGTGTTCTAATCTCAAAAAAACTTCATTGGTTCCACAATCAAATCGCTCATCTATCTTTGATATCTTTATTAATTTATCCTCTTTATATGATTTCATTTTACAATTAAATGAAGATTATAAAAAATCATAAAAAGTTATTAAATTTAATAAAAATGAAAAGAAATCGAACAATATATTATTAAATTTATTGAGAACAAACAAAAGGAGTAATACATAAAAAATACAATAAAAATGACAAAATAAAATAATATTCGCTTAAAACTAGATTAATAGCTTGCCAATTATCGCTAGATCGTGCCTATACATGTTCAATCAAGCCAACTTGAAGTTAATGATGTTTCTCTATACGACATAGTTGAGAACTCGTCATGAGTAGTCATTGAATGCTCTAAGGAGCCTTGAATTACTTGTGGAACATTATCGGTGTTGTTAGGTTCGTCAAACCAATCGGATGTTGTATCTCCTTCATTCTCAATTACCATGTTGTGTAAAATAATGCAAGTGTACATGATTTCTTTCGAGTTATCTTGACCAGAAACGACTTGGGTCTTTAATCATTATCCAACGAGCTTGAAGCACACCAAAATTTTAATATTTAACCATAATATTCATAATTATGTCACATTTATTTAAAATCAAATCACATTCATCTAGTCATATCAAATAAAATCTCGTAACGTCAAACTGGAAATTTGAATTTAAAGTATAACCAAACCTCCCCTTAATTTCCTCCTCTTCATATTTAGACCATGTCAACGTCTCTTATGCACCATTTGCATGGTGTAATTCGGGGTGGATATTATCCTCAACAAATCATGGAAATAGCAACCCTCCCTCCCCCCTCCCCCAATTTGGCATGTGATTGTCACCTGTTTGATATTTGGCCGAAAAAAATCGACGGAGGTTGCAACTTGTACAATTCGTGGACTTCAAGTTGCAATCGATCAAAAAATAAAATTTAGGTACTTAAGTGTAAAAATTCGCAAAATACGAATAATTTAAGTATTTAACCCTTTTAAAAAATTTAAGTCAAATTTTAAATTCAAATGATGACACTAACGAATTTTCTGAAAACAAAAGTATTTCACTTAATTTTACAAGATTTTCTTTTTCGGCGATCCAACGGGATCCGAACCCGGTTATGATTGCTCATCCGTGTCCAATGACTCCGGATTCGACAATGACACGGTCCATTCAGTTTCGCCGGGGGACTACCACCGAAAGTCGCAAAACATAGTCGCCCTTTTAAGGTTTACTCCCTCCGTCCCGACATTTATCGTGAAATTTTTCAAAATATCTAAATTGATATTCTTTATGAAACGGAGGGAGTATAAAGTTGTTAGCACAATTGATGGAGCATGATTATCCAATTTATGGCAGGATCACCGTTTCAATTTTGTTTACCAAATATTGTGCCTAAATGACGTTGTATTTATGTCTAATATGTGGGAATTTATTCTAATCTTGGCCGTTTCTTTCAGTTCAATTTTAGAAATGATATAAGTTTAAGATTACATATTATATAATCTAACATATTTGACAAGGTTGTAAATTAAATTTGATTTGACCAACCAAATACATAATACTAATAATCATTATGATATTTATATCGATAAACACAATTTCCGAAAAATCAGGAATTTTCAAACCCAACAGATGAACTTATGAATATCTTTCACATATATTAAGGTCACCAACCAAACATGTAAATCATAAAACGAAGAGTGACATGTTACAAATGATGTGATGTGCATAAAATAAATTTCAGACGTACGAAACGTCCGAACACAAATATATCATGCTTACGGAATCCTTGAAATTCAATCCTAAAGCTTATGGAGCCCGCAATTTTAGGAAACAAGCTTCACATAAATAACACTTCAAAAGTGCTATCTAAATTTTTACGCTTTGTAATTAATACTCCCTCCATCCCACTCGAATTTGCACACTTTTTTCTTTTCGGTACGTCCCATATCAATTTGCACACTATTAAAAAGGAAAGTTCTCTCACAATCCTCATCCTTAAAATCTCAATTATCATTCTCCACCTTTAAAAAAATCAACCAAAAAGCAAAAATAATTTTTTCTTAATATACGTGTCGGGTCAATCGTGCAAACTCCCGCGGGAGGGAGGGAGTATACTTTTTCATTATTTGGATATATATATGTATTGCTATGACTTATCTTTTATCGTGATTTTTAATTATATCAAATTAATATTAATATTTTTAATTAACCTTCTTAATGAGGTATGGTTGTAAACATAGCCCCATGACCCTTTCTAGATTTCGGGCCCGTTGTCTATTATTCTTGGGCCTTTATTAATTCCTAGCAAGTTAAATACCCCCTCCATTTTTTTTTAAATGTTGATTTAGCTTTTGTGTTTTGTTTTTTTTAGATGTTCTTTTAGGCTCCATTTGGATGGAGGGATTTGATTTGTCAGGGGATTTAAAATGAATAGATTTCAAAATCCTTATATTTGAAATCCATGGACTTGAAATCCCTTGTTTGGATTTATGGTGGATTTGTGAAAGGATTTTGAAATCCAAAATTTTCAAATCCATTATTTGGCAAAACACTGATACAATATTTGTAAAATTCAATTTTTTTTTCTTTAAAGTTTAAACTAACAATTTATATTTTTTATTAAATAAAATAATATTTATCTACATCAAAATTAACCGAATAATTTTTTTTCTAATTATATATATACACACATATACATATTATGTATTTTATATCCCAAAAATTTATTGGGAGCATTTAATTAGAGATAAAAGGAGAAAAAAGAATTAAAAAAAATATTATGAGCATTTTATTGGAGAACGAGAGGAAGAGATAGCGATAGAGAGAAGAGAAGAAGAGAGAGAGCGGGGGAGGAGAGAGAGAGAGAGGACGAGCGAGAGAGAGAGAGAGAGAGAGAGAGAGAGAGAGAGAGAGAGAGAGAGGACGAGAGAGATAGAGAGAGGGGGGGGAGAGGGGAGAAGTGTGAGTCAGGAGGGATTTGTAAATGACTACCTTTGTCAAAGGATTTGAAATCCACCCAAATATAGTGTAAAATGGAGAATTTCAAATCCTGGATTTGTAAATGGGTTGATTTAAAAATCAGGATTTTCAAATCCACTCATTTAGTATTTTATCCAAACACATGGAGTGAATTTGACAATGGATTTATAAATCCATAGCACAAATCCCTCCATCCAAATGGAGCCTTAGCTTTTTTTACACAAATTTTCCAATACTACCCCCTTGTAATATCCCTACAAAATCTCCCATTATCTAATTTACCATATTTAATTTAATCTAGCAAGGACTTATTTGTCTATTTCCCCTATTCCTTAATTTGTTTATCCAAGTCTAAATGAACATCTAAAAAAAACGGAGGGAGTATATTTTATGGACCAGATAGGCTTAAGCTTATTTTTTCCAAGTAAAGTGATGCACATTGTGTATAGATGTTTTTAGGCTCATTTAGACAGAATTTGATTTGCATGCATTAACGACCGTTTTCTGTTATCTTGTGTCGTTTGATCTGTGTGCTCGTTTTATAGTGATATATGCAATTTTGATGGCAAAAGTTTATTTGGACGAGGTCCCGAGAATAAATGGGCAAGAAAAGTGGTGAAACGACGATGTTCGGAGAATATTAAGTCAAAAGACTCACTAGGTCGAGTGGGAGAAGAAACACAGGAGAAAATCATGAACCATCCACTCCATTGAGTATCCTTAAGCCACTTGGTCAAGTGGCGAGTTTATATACGTACTCAGTTGAGTACACTTCTTAGTCAGTCTAGTACGAGGTTCGTGAAAATCATTGTTTGTGTGTGCGACTGGGCCTATAAAATTTCAATGTATTTGTATCAAATTTAACCCATTATCATCTTTTTCTCATCCAAGCTATAAAAAGGGGGTTAGACATAAGAATTTATAGAGTTTTTCTCATATTACAAACCTTAAGCCTTGAAGTAGGAAGCAAGCAATGAAGAAAAAGAGAACATAGAAAGAGCCAGAGTCGAAATTCTATCACAATTTTCGGGTTTATTAGTTTACAATTTTTGTAATCGAACATATATATTTGTTTATAAATTTTGTATGCTTTTGATTACAACAATAAGTGACTAGTTTCTTTACTTGAATTCTAGGCTTAAAATGTAAGTTGCAATGACTTTATAGTTTTATTATTTTGGTTAATCTAGACATAGTAATTTTGCAGATGCTTGAGACAAAATTTGGCGTGGCAATATATAACAAGAATGAATAGATACCAATAATTTAAGGTAAAAACTTGGGTGCATATGATGCACAATAGTGTTTAATGTACACCCGAATTCAAAATTGTGCGCGGGTCACGCGTGACCCGCATCAATTTTTTCCTTTGTTCTTACAGTAGACTTATTATGTTCTTGTAGTATAGTAATTTTGTGTTTAGAGTAGACTTATTGTATTTTGATAGTAGACTTATCGTATTCTTGCAGTATAGTTATGTGTTTAGAGTAGACTTATTGTGTTCTTACAGTAGACTTATTGTGTTTTTGCAGTATAATTTTTTTTTTTTAAAAGGCGCGCTGCGCGTGGACCCGATTCGATCGTGGACGCAATTTTCTATAAATCATATTTCAGCAATTTTTTAAAGTTCATGTGTTAAATTGTAACGATGTACAATAAAGTATATTATCTTATGATAATAATATGAAACTTATGTATTACATTAATTGGGCTACATAAGCTTAAGTTCATATGGTCCATAAAGTATATTATCTTCGTCTTTTTATAGTTGTTCTGTTAGGTTTTGTTATATATTTTTAAATAACTTTTTTAATTTTTTTCTTATATTTCTTTTAATATTATTCCTTAATAATTAGAAAGAGATATAATATAAATGATAGAATGATATAATTTTAAAATTTTGAGGAAATAAAGGAAAATTAATAGAGGCCTTGATTGGTCCATTTCACTCACTCCTTATTTTTCCAATCATAAGCTACAAAAACAATTAAATAAAAATGAAGGTAGTATTTAATCTACTAGGAATTAATAAAAGCCTATAAAAAATAGATAAAATATCCAATCTACAAATTTAATAACAATTGGATCCGTATATGTCATGGATAATTGTCTAAATCTAGAAATCTAATAATAATAATAATAATAATAATAATAATAATAATAATAATAATAATAATATAATCGTCGTGTATTTCATACTATTTCCATCCAACTTATCAGAAATGGGTGATAATTGCACTCTATATCTTAACTACAATCCTCCATGTAATTTTTTCCTTAAAAAAGATGAATATTATTTTAATCAAAATTATATTTTTATGGGTATGTACTATTTAGTTTTTGACATATAACTAGGGGTGGTAATTTAAGATACGACTCAACTAACCCAACTTGAGCAAACTCGAATTTAGAGGATTATGGTTGATCTTAAACGAATTTTGGTTCGGGTCACACATAAGTTGAGCCCGACTGATACAAAATGAAGATGAGTTAGGTCAGGTCAACTACATTAGTTGGCATTTTTCAAATCCACGAATCAACTATACCTAATTAAACTCGAGGCTCCAGCTACCAAACATATTTAAATTTCTTTGAGCAAAAAAAGATATATGACGCAACATGAGTGTATAAAGAATAAGAATACATAACAATAAAATGTTAACTAACAATTAGAAAGAATTGCCACAAGTAGTGAGATTTGGGAAAAACTTTGTAATAGGAAATAAAATAACAAAAAACACTATACTAAATAAAAATGTAAACAAAAATTAATCTCGTCCCATCCACACGACATTCCAATGGCGCATGAAAACATGTACTATAGGCAATCAAAATCTCTTAGAAAAAATAAAGAGTTACTTAATTCTAACTAAATTTGTTATATCCAAACTTGAAGAGTCTGAGTGCACTCATAGTCCGAGTCGCACAAAATCTGGTAATCGGAATCCCAATCATATTCTGAAATTAAGTAGTTGGAGTTAGAATCACGTTCCAACTCTCCTCCAGTACTCTGAGCCTCTGAGTCAGAGTCGGACTCAAAGCTTGACACATCCGATTGTGAGTAAGAACTAAATCCAAAGTCATCCGAGTCATGGTCGCTACGGTCAGAACTCGATCGAGAGTCGGACTCAGCATCCAAGTCAAATTTTGAGTCGCTATTTGATTCTGAATCAGAACTCGATTGAGAGTCGGACTCAGCATCCAAGTTAAACTTTGAGTCGCTATCTGATTCTGAGTCGGAGTCAGCATCTGAGTCATGGTCGCTACTGGATTGGTAATCCAAATCAAATTTTGAGTCGCTGTTTGATTCTGAATCAGAATTCGATTGAGAGTTGGAATCAGCATCCAAGTTAAACTTTGAGTCGCTATCTGATTCTGAGTCGGAGTCGGCATCTGAGTCGTGTTCGCTACTGGATTGGTCATCCAAATCAAATTTTGAGTCGCTATTTGATTCTGAATCAAAATTCGATTGACAGTCGGACTCAGCATCCAAGTTAAACTTTGAGTAGCTATCTGATTCTGAGTCAGAGTCAGCATCTGAGTCATGGTCGCTACTGGATTGATCAGAGTCGGTCAGTACTCTAGTAACATTGCATGAGAGGCCTCTAAGCTTTCCCTCATTCAGGTAAACATTCTCATCACTTCTAAATTGGTCGCTATCCCTTAGAATAACATTGCACAGACGCAGATGGTACAAGCTTTCGGGCCTCACAGCCCGATCCACGGCCTCATCAATTGATTCACCTTCTAACTGTACCGTCCAAACATCAAGCTCCACCACCACCGGAATCACAGGTATGGCCGTGTATGGCGGTTCCGCCGCCACTTTCTCGATATAATTCAAAGCATCCCGCGCCAACCACTGTATCTGGCGATCAAGCATCCGATACTCTGCAAGACGGCGCCTCATAAGCGATTCGAGCTCTCCTTCCTTCACGAAAGGTATACCAAATCTCTCTGATCCCATGTTGACTACCAAGGGATATTGGTGATCATGAAACCTGATGTTGAGCTTGAAATTAGTCCGAATCTCGAACAGATACCATCTCCTTTCATCTGATGTCACCAGTGTACTCAAGCGTCGATCGTACAGAGGAATTATACCATGGTCTGCGCAAAAATTATAGCAATATTGGAACGCCGTTCTACAATCCATCTGACAGAATTCTGTATATTATATTGATTACGTGTTTCTCCTATAATTAAAAGAAGAAAAGAAAACCAAGGATCTATGTGTTGCTCCTTTGGCCAAGCAGCCTGCAATATATAATGTAATAGGAGGGAATTCGAGTTTGAAAAGGATTCAGATTTAGATTTTATAAGAGGATTAGAAGGATATATATATATATGTATATGTGCGTGTGTGAGAGAATTTGAGTTTGAAAGGAGAAATTCAAGTTTGGAAAGCAGTCGGATTCAGATTGATAAGAGGATTAGAATGATGAGAGAGAATTTGAGTTTTGGAAGGGGAGTCAGAATTTAGATTTTATAAGAGGATTAGAATTTCAGCTGTAGAAAAAGTTTAGCATAAATTAATTAGGTAATTACTTTGCCAATATAAAGTATTACCCCCTCCCTCCATTCACAAATAAGTGTCATTTTAGAAAAATATATTTTTCACAAAAAAATGTCATTCTAAAATTTTTGCATGTTTCTTTCAATATTATCCTTAACTAAATTTAAGGAAGTCTCCTCACAAAAATTTATAATATTAAATACAGAAGGTTTGAAAAATTTATGGTAATAAAAAAATGGAGAGAAAATTGGAGGGGTATTGTCGTCCATTATATAATTTCTTAAATTCCATCTAAAAATCTAAACTGACACTTATGTGTGAACGGAGGGAGTACATAAAAAAATACATATATATAATACTCCCTCCGTTTTAAAATAAGTGTCGTTTAAGAAAAGCTGAAAATTTTCAAAATAAGTGTCGTTTTAACAAAAAAACCACAATTCTTCCAATTTTACTCTAAACAACCTATTAATTTAGTTGATTATTTTCTTATTTCACAAAATTTACCAAATTAAGTGGAGTTTGTATGGATATATTTGCTATTTTTATAAATTCTTAATTTAACAAAAAAAAAAAAAAACGACACTTATTTTGAAACGAAGGGAGTATGTATTACAGACGCAATAGGAATCTAAATTTGATTTGGAAAATCGTGCAGGTTGCATTGATATCGGATAAGGCCCAAACCGATAAGGATTAATCCGGACCTGTCTATTAAGCTTACTGATTTGAAAATATTAATCGAAAGGGTAATTCTATTCATAACCACATTATTTCTCTTTACAGCCACAATATCTCTAAATTCTCAATCTTACCCTTAAACCTCCAACGTTGTTTTACGGCCTATCTCCATCGTTTTTCCTCCTCTCTTTGACAACTACAACATCGCTCCCATTCGAATTTCAGACCCATTAAGTCCATCTTTTTCAAACATTTGTTCAAATCGACCTACATTTGTTCAAGAACTGTTTTTCTTTTTACCCTTCTCTTTGGAATTTTTTTCTGGGCTGTTTATCTTTTTATATGCAGGTGTATTGTACAGAAATGAGGGAAGAAATTTATTCATCTCATTATGGCGTCTCTCTTGACTGATTTGTGTCAAATTTTATGTATGTATACTTTTTCTAGAATCTCTTCAATTTTTCTGCAAATTAATCTTTATTCTTTGGGTTGGGAAATTCAAAGGATATATTTTCTGAAAATAACAAAAATTAGGTGTCATAGAATACATTTTACCTCAGAAAGCTTCAAAGACGGCTTCGAACATTAATTATTTGATGTTTCTGATGATTGAATGGTTTCCACTTCCAAATCTTGTTTTTTTTTTTCTTTTCTGGTGGTTGTATGATTCAAAAGAGGTTTTATGGGTAAAAAACAGATTTTTTTGTATAAAGTGGTTGTGATGAGAAAAAAATTGGTTGTATATAGAATCACCCTAATCGAAACCTCGATATATTAATAACCCAATACACTACAAAATGGGTCTTTTGAGACTATTAAAAGTGATCTTAAATAATGACTATTTGTAACAACGTGAAGTAGTTTTAAATAATGAGCATTTGTCACAATTTTATAGTCGTTTCAATAACTCTAATTTTTATATTTATTGTTTTGATCTTGAAATAGTTGGACAGTATTGGGGCTAAAAATTCCTCTTTTATTAAATTAGGGTTTTACATTTTTATCTCCCTAAATTTTTTCAGCTCCTCTGATTCAATCTTCACTAGTTGCAGAGATTTGTCACTTGTGAAATTTGGTAGAAGAAAGCCATAACCCATCGCGTTCTCTCAATCTGCTACGAAAAAAAAAATGATTCTCAAATGAGGAGTCCTTCAATTAATTAGAAGGGCATTTGGGTATTTTTTATGTGACAAAAGTGATTTTAAGATTGCAAACACCAAACTTAAAAAAACACTTATAATTGGTATAAAATCATTTTTTTCTTAAACACAACCAAATTTTTATTTTACACCAAAAATTAATTTAAATCACTTTTCCACAATCACTGTTACTTGCAAACACTCCCTTAGAGTGGAACCTCAACTTCCTAAAAGAAAATGTATAATTAAAAAGGCGTGGAAAAAGGTATTTGACGAAATTCTAGGTAGTTTGTGTACACTGTCATCTAAAACGATTTGAAAAAAATGGTGGATGAAATTTTTAGATTTCTAGATGCACTATATCCAGCACAGCCTTAGTTCGTTTTCTACATCAAGATGTAGAATATTTTAATTTATTTAATAAAGTACAAATTTTTGGAGAGGTGGAAAGAAAGCTTTAATTTATTTTCAAAATCATAAAATAATTATCTATTTCTATTATAAATTTTTGAGTAATTTTTTACAAAATTTGTTTTGGCCATAATATCCTTAAGGTAAAGCTTTTACTATGATTATAAAATACTCCCTCCGTTCCAAAATAAATGATGTTTTAGCTTCTTTAACAAATTCCAAAATAATTGATGTTCTAGGTTTTTTTTACCATTTCTCTCTATTTTACCCCTATGTAAATCCAAAAATATATTTGACTTTTCAACCTCCCACTCACATTTGATATCATTAAATCTTATCTGCACAAATTTTAGGGGGTTATATTTGGTAATATATTTGTTTCTTAATTATTTTGTTTTTTTCTAAAACATCATCTATTTTGGAACGGAGGGAGTAGCATTCAATACTAAAAAGTTAATTGTTACTCTTTTAAGACCAATGCCAAATTTATCGTAGCCATTAATTATATGTCGGTTTTTTTCCTTTCATTTTCTTATTTCTTATTTTTCTGCTATTACTTTTAGATATTACGTATTGTAGCTTAGCTATTATTTTTATTATACTTTATTTTATTTATACTTTAATATGTGCTTTAGCAATTAATATGTACTACTCCACGTTTTTTTTCTTTATGAAACAAATGACAATTCAATTGTCAATTCCTACGAGAAATAACGCCATAATTGATATGAATGAATGAGGTGGGAATAAAATGTGTTAGGATTTTAACTCACCCACAATTACGAATACAACAAGATAATCGATGAAAGAAAAAATAATAAATCGCACACAAGAACAAAACAATTTGATTACCCAATTCGTTACGATGTGTAACTACGTCTGGGGGCGATATTAAGCCAGCATATGCACTAATATGATGAATTTTCGGAATACAATAAGCAGGGAAGGAAACCACTATTTATAATAACTCCTTGGGCCCCAAAACCGACCTCAACTTGAGGCCCACGAAATCTGGTCGCGTCAACAGGCAGATGGCCGCGGCCGCGGTGTTTTCACTCGTATTTTGGGCCCCACAACTCAACAGAATGGTCATTTACTTGGTCATTCATATTCCTTTGATTAATATAAATTTATGATGGAATATTCATTCCCAAGGATTGATACTCCCATATTTATGGGATTAGTCATTCCTCCTAGATTACATGGTATTAGTTATTCCTAACAACTAGAAATGAACTTATTATTATTATTATTATTGTTATTATTATTATTATTATTGTTTGATTAATTAGTTCTTATTATTTCTATTTTTATTTATTATCAATAGTTTTTAATATTTTTTAGTTATTCTCAATTAATCAACATTAAATAATTTATTGATTGACGATAATAGTGTTCTTGTTCTTGTGCTGGTTGTTGTTATTAATCAACCAATTACTATTGGTCACTATTATTTTCAATTTAATTATTACTAATGTATATTTATATTTTATAATTTCTTTCAATTAATCGTTATTAATTAGTTAGTTAGTAATAATAATAATTATTATTACGATACTATTACTATCACAATTATTATTTTATTATTACGATTATTATAATATCATTATCATTAGCTGATAATTAATTAAATTATTAAATTAGCTATAGTTATCGATAATAATAATAATAATAACAACAACATGTTATTAATATTACTATTTTAGTATTTTATTTAGATAATTGAATGTTCCATTCATTATCATGTCTTCAGCATACCAATCATTTAATGCTTATAATTATATCATTACTTTCCTTTCTTCATTGCTAAATTGATTTCATTCATACATTATTCAATTCATTCATATCAATCATGTCGTAAGTCCTTGGAGTTGTTGTTCCAAGCTTCTTATTTGCCAATATATTCTACGTATAACATATTAGATGATTTATCGTGTCTCTTAAGGTGTGTTCATGTATGACCGTAAAGGTTCATCGTAAATTTATTTTTGGAATTTTTGGGAGAAAATTATTTTTAATCTCGTAGGTTTTGGTCACTTGTATCAAAATGTCTCATAGAATTAGGTAATAATTATTATAATTTTTGGAATTTGATTTGTGACATCATACCATAGACATGTCGGTTAGTGAATGTAGTGAAACACAAGATGTAAGTATTCAATTGAAGCATTTTAATTGCACACATGTCGCGCCTAATTTGAAACATTGTTTGCAAGAATCAGATTTGAAAAACTTAATCATGAAAGAGATCAAAATCATATATTAAAAAAAAAAACAACTTAAATGAGATGGATTCAAAGAAAGTAATACAAGAAACTTCGTGATCTGAATCTTACCTCTTTTATGAATTATGTTGTACGCATGAGTGCCAGCTTATCAGCTCAGCATGCATTTTTCATTTGCTCATAAAAAATTCTGCTCTCTCTCTCTCTCTCTCTGTCCTCTTTGCGTGATTGTCACGAGCACACGAGCACCTTGCTCGTTTCTCGATCGTCACCCTCTGTTTGTGACAAGTGGTATTCAGAGCCACGTTCCTCTCTGCGCGACAATGACGGAAAAAACTCAAGCTCAACGTCTAGACACGTTGGAACAACAGGTTACTGATATCTTACAAGCTCAAGCTGCGGCTGTGGAAGGGCAAACTCAGGCTGAAAAACGACTAGAGGCGAAGTTAGACGGGGTTGTGTCGCAGATCATGGCAGCCATTAAGGAGCAAATTAGGGCGGGACGAAGGGAGTACATATAGATACACAATTTTAATGAGAGAAATAGAAAACCTGGAGGAGGCGGTGAGAGCGGTGATTTGGTAAGAAATGAGGGCATGATCCCTCGCAAATATCAGAGCAGAAAATAATTTTTTAATTTTTCTTGGCATTTCCGTGAATTCTGCGGGTATTGAAAAAATTCTCCGTCTAGAGAGCCGATTGCCATTCCGGATTCTCAGAAGCATCCACCTACATAACATGAAACAATTCATGATAATAAAAAATAAGAATAAGAAATTTAGTTTTCTAGATTTTAAGTAAATTTTATTTTTAAATAATTTTCAGAATAAAATTTTTAATTTTGTGAATATTATATGAGTTGTAAAATTTTTAAAATGATATTCTGAATTTTATAGTTATTTTCTGAATGTTTTGATATTTCTATTTTCTTACAAAATTATTTAGAGTTTTATATAATTTTTATAATTTTAATTAACATATAAAAATAATTTTTATTTTCTGAAAAATAATTATATATTATTTTCTGCAATTTTTTTCCTGAAAATATATGTTTATATATTATTTTCAATTTATTATTATTTTTCTAGTTTTTTAATTTTTAAGAATCTAAAATTAAATTAAATTTTTTTATTTATTTCTTAAATAAATTAAAATTAAAATAATTGTAAATATATAATATATATAAGATTAAGTGATTAGAGAAAAATAAAAAACTAAAGAAAAGGGCACCTGGGCTATGTAACAAGAAAATATAGTCGGAGTTGCAGAGTGTAACAAATCGCGTTATACAGAGTGCAATCAAAAAAATAAAATGTTTAGGTTATAAAGTTGAAAAACCCGACATAATTCAGGTTGCTTTCATTAATTGGTTTCTTGTACTTATTAGCGTGAAAATAATTGGATAGTATTAGACATTCTCTTCAGCATTAAAATACTTCGAGAACAAAGTTGAATATGTGGTTACATGTATTTGCTTCTCAAATAATCCGCGACAACATATATTCAAAAAGCACAATATAAAACCAAACATGGCCGTAACTTCTTGACTTAATCTTATTGTCAGAACCGTCAAGTCTAAAGCTTGTGCAGAATCAAGTGAGCACCGTGCTGAGGCTGAGCTGTGATGGCAGAGGTCGGGGCATGTGTATACGAAGGTGAAAGCTCAAACGAGAAGCGTTGTAAAATCATAGCCAATGCCACTTTAGCCTCCATCATCGCGAATGTTTGCCCAATACATATTCGAGGCCCCCACCCAAACGGGAAAAATATACCTGGGCCCTTCTGTGCCTTCGAAACTCCTTCACTGAACCTTTGTGGATTGAATTCCATTGCATCGTCCCCCCAAATTTCACGGTCGTGATGTAAAATGTAAATTGGCAACGAAAGCATAATTCCAGCTGGCAATGTGAATTTCCCCAACTTGGTTTCCTCAGTAACGGTTCGACCCATAGCAACTATTGGCGAATAAAATCTCAATACCTCGTTTAAAATCATGGTAACCTGTGATGACAATATTACGAGAATCATGTCAGAGTACAAAATAAAATCGGAGTTTCAGTTTCATTCACAATATACTTACAATCTTGAGACGGTTTAGACCATCATAATCTGGCATTTGATCCCCAAATACTTGCGAAATCTCTTCCCTGGCTTTCGTCTGCCACTCCGGGTACCTGCTCAATAAAACCAAAGTCCACACGAGCAACACTGAAGTGGTCTCCTGCCCTGCGAAATAAAACAGCTTGCACTCTTGTACTACTTCATCAATGCTCATTCCGGAACTCTTGTTACCTTGCTCCTTCATTTCTTGTAAATTAGATTCCAACAATATGCTCAATAAGTCCTCATTAGTAGCTTTCCCTGATTTCATTGACTCGAGCCTTTTATCAACGAGAACCCGAATTATGGACTGAATTTCCTTCTCAATTGCCTTCATTCTCTTGTTCCTTTTAGTTGGTAAAAATCTATACAACGGAAACACGTGTCAAAACAAACACCAAAGAAACTACAGACGAAATTTCTTATTATAGAATGAAGCTAGTACCTAGATCCTGGAATGTAGATCGAGCGTGAAGCTTGGATGCTGTGCTGAAGCTGTTCCCTTTGCAGTTCGAAGACTTTTCTACCTTCGTGGTAGTTGCTACCAAACGCAGTTCTTGATATGGCGTCACTGGTCAGATTTTGCAGACTAGGCCACACATCCACCTCACATGATCCTTCGGGTGACATACTTTCTTCCCATTTGTTTAAAGCTTCATCTGAGCTGAAGTAGAAAGCTGGGATCATGAGCTGCATACCGAGAGTAGTGAAACAACAAACTTGATTAAATGAACAATACATACATAAATTAAACATGATCAGTTTAGGAGCAAAAAAGAACCTTGAGCTTCTCTAGATGGAAGGCTGGGTTGATGAGTTTCCGGTGTTTGGCCCATTTCTCCTTCTCGTAGGTGGCGAGTCCTTGTATGAGCAGTCGGGTCAGTGGATTGGAGCCCTGCGGCTTCTGGTAGATGTAAGGCTTGTTCAGCACCTCTTTCATTAGTTCAGGATTTGTGATGATAACTGAAGGCTTTTGACCAAGCCAGAAAAAACAATCTTCTCCTGCAAGTTGTGATTAAGTACCAAGTCAATTATACTTTGATTTCTTAACTGGTGTTCACATGGAGTAAAGGAATCAGAAGCTCCAAGTTAAATTGGTAAGAAATCAAGGAGGATAGGCAATCAACAAATTTCATGAAGAAGAAATCTCTGTAACTATGGGCATGTTTTCTTTCATTAGCATGGACGAATTTTGGATATCAAAATATCAAACCGTATTTCTCAATGCAATAAAAGCATACCATATCTCTACATTTTAATGTGACCATAACTAATCATTTTGCAATCATGTAATCATTACTAACACATTCATCTCAATACAGCACTACCATTCGTAACAACCATCGGTTCTAAATTACAACAAACATACAATTTCACTAATTTCCAAAGACACTGAATCATTTAAAATTAACTTCATGATATTTCTCTATTAACTAATCCTTTCTGTTCTTCACTTAAATCTTATGCTTGAATCATTTCTGTAAGGTAAGATTAGCGACAGATATGAAGCAAGTTTAATTCCTCACATAATCAAATCAAAAGGAAAATAAAACAAAATAGCAATCTGCAGTAAGATCAGAAAGCTTCTGGAATATTCCCAAAAATCAGAATGAATTGAAGTTGTATTTCTGGAATATTCCCAAAAATCAGAATGAATTGAAGTTGAGAAATACAGTAGTACCCACCATATTTGTGAAGAGTTTTCAAGTAATAGGAGAGGAGCCTTGGCTTGATATCATCATCAACACTCATAGGCTTTGATTTAGCTTCCTGAACAGTCTTCATCATATCTTTGATGTCGCCATAGATCAAAGTGTAAGAGTTGCCCTTCAAACCCTGCTTCCGAAGGGCCTTCTCCAGCCTCTTCGGCCCGACGTACGCCCAATTCAGTATCCTCCATGCGTACGTTAGCACCACACCGGCAAGGGCAGTCCAAATTATCTGGTATGGACCAATTTCCATTTTTCAACAAACACTATGTCGTAATTAATTGTGCACTCCGATATATAGTCCTAATTTTTATAAAAAATTAACATTTTCTTCTTCAGCAATTTTGAGTAAAATATAGCCGCCTCGGAAGGTTCACTTTTGTTGACTCCAATCTTGTCGGTTGGAAAGTTCTACGCCACGTGTACCGAATTCTGCTAGGAGATTATACGATATTTTTTGTTATGTCAATTTTTTTTGCTCTTTTCCTTTTTATTTTCTTTTCTTTGAAGGTAAAAATATTTTTTAATTGATTAACAAGTACTCCCTCATTTCAAAATAATTAAAAATTTCAAGATAAGTGGTACTTTATCAAAAAGACTACAATGTTTTCAATATTAAGTAATTTATTTAATTTATTTGATTATTTTCTTATTTCACAAAAAATATCAATTGAATATTAGTTTTTATTTTTTTTAAAAAAAAATTAATGAAACGGAAAGAATATTTATTAAGAAAGATCCCGTCCCTATCTCCATTTTTCCGAAAAAATTTCATCCCAATAATTTCAGGTTCCAATGGGGATGGTTCCCATACAATTATTACCACCCTATATGGAAAACTAGTATTAGTATGATAGTGTTAAGATGTCTATTAAATGATTTAAATTTCGACCTTTCCAATAAATTTAAATTTTGAAGCATAGATATATATAACAAAAAAATCTTCTTTCTTCTGAATAAAATAACAAAGAACTAAACTAAGGAAGAGAGAATCCTCCTTTACTATTAAAAGAGAATCTCAAAAACATGTCAGTCAGTCATACTTAAATTCTCTTTTTTTAGTTGCGATACGTGTTCTTTTTTAATTTTTTTCCTATAAAAAATATATTATCTGTAACCATAAATTGTGTAGTTTGAATTTGAATTTTCAAATTTTCAAAGTTTTAAATGTCAATAATATAAAACCAAACCGTCCCTATTTTTTTTTTTGGGATGCTAACTTTCATCCTATGTCATGTTAGTTTCATCCTTTTTTATCTTTTTTTTTTTTTTTTATCTTTTCCCACTCAAATTTTAAAAGTGTGATAATTTTTTCGTCTCAACTCCGTATTCTATGAAAGTTATATTAATCTTCTTTTCATGATCTTCGATCTGACATCCATGATGTATTTAATTTAAATATTATTTTTTAAAATGTGAAATATATTTTTTATGATTATTGTAATATTAAAAGTAAAATATATATATAAATAAATAAATATAAAATATGACATGGAAGTGGAAGAAAAATGATTGGATGATAATATATGGATAAGTTAATTCATTGGCACATATCCCCTTGATATGCTCAAGTAGTGTATATGACATAACTCCATTATATTTCATTAATATAATAGAATATATTAATCCCGTGCAAAGCACGGAACGACATCTAGTCTTATATAATAAAAGGAGAATGTCACAAGTAGTGTATATGACATAACTCCATTATATTTCATTAATATAATAGAATATATTAATCCCGTGCAAAGCACGGAACGACATCTAGTCTTATATAATAAAAGGAGAATGTCACTCTCTGTCAAGGGTCCAATTTAAATTTAAAATTTATATTTAGATTCAATACCTTAAAAAAGAACATGGTGTTAATATTACGATGAATTCAATGGAAACATATTTTTTGGTGAAAACCCATAGAACAATACGTAGTAATGACTCTTATTTTTTTCCTATGAAAACAAGGCTCCGAACTTGCGCTTACCAATAATTAGCACAGTAACAAAATTAAAATGATGAAAGGAAAAAGATTAAAGGCTAGAAAATGGAGAAGAAAATGAGAAAAATGAAGAAGAAAGAAACGTAACCAACATGAAGGATCCCAAAGAAGAAATGGGATAGTTAAAATAAGTAAAAACAAATCGTAATGAAAATTGGTAATTTCCTTTTCAAGCTTTATGTTTTATCAATAGTATTTTGTCTTTGTGCTGGACTTATATACCATACGTGTTATTTGTGATGTCATTATAATATTATTTTATTTTAAAATTGCACGTGGACTTATTTCCACTTATTTTCAGATGCTACATGGTATTTCTTTTTTGTTCTAAACTTGTAATTACACCAAAAAACTCCAACTAAAAACAACACATAATTTTTACCTTAGTTCTGCAATAATGTACTTTTTCTAAAAGAGGTTAGATGCATGTTCACAAAACTAGTGTAATAAAAGAAATTTTGGAAAGTACTTTACCTTCAAATATTCACATCCTTATTCGGAACTTTGTGCCAGTTAATTGAGGGGTGCACGAGAATGGTCTCTAGCGAATGATCCTAAAAACGAGTGAATTTGTCTAAAAGTAGCCTCATCTGGTCCGATTGATCGACCCAGTCTTACCATATAATAAAAGAAAACTCTCGATAAAGGAAAACCAGAGATATCTGAAATCATAACTACCATAATAAGAGATTTATATATACAATAATGATATATAACTAACATAATAAGAGATTTATATATACAATAATGATATGGAACCTACCATGATATATTCTTTCACCTCACACTCACCCTCACACCACTAACTAAAATACGCTATATATATATTTTTTATTCATTCCTTACATCTTACTATGAAAATCAATTTTTCACCACTAACAAAATACACGCTACATTTATTTTTTATTTTTTAAAAAAAAATCAGTTTTTTCCACTGTACAAGATTTTTTCTTCCCAATTTATTTTATCAATTTTTTATGTCTCTTAAGATCTAAATCCAAATTCAACTTTTTTGCATATAAATTTGAAAGTTTTGAGTTCATCTATGTCTATTAAAATTCTAAATCCAAATCCAACTCTATTTATGTCAATTTGCTCATCATATGGACTATGCATAATCAATTCATCCTAAATTAAAAATGTATTTTCTACATCTTTCTAAAATTTATTTATAATAGAGTGTATTTTGTAGGTAAATTAATAAAATATTTTATATAAGTATAATCCTTAAGATTTTCTTTTTTCTCAATCCTATTAAATGATATTAAATTATGGATTATGTATCTTCTCTTTATTTATTATTATGAATTAGTTTGATCTATTCAAAATTTATGATTATTTAATATAAAGATTTTGATATAATTTAATATGAAAGATTTTGATATAATTTAATATGAAAGATTTTGGTAGAGATGAGAGAAGCAAAAGAAAACCGTAAAATTAATTTTCTAGAATAAGCTATGAGGAAGAAATTCATGGAAAAAATAAAACATATATGCAGGATGTTTTTGTTAGTGAAAAAAACTAATTTTCTGGAGTAAGAGCCCAAGAATGAATAAGAAATATATGTAGCGTTTTGTTATTAGTGCAGTGAGTGTGAGCCGGTGGAAACCCAATAGTTGGATGAAAAATTATTGTAGAAAGAAAAGAATGCATAGTGGAATTTTGACTTTCTAGAGAGAGAAAAATTGATAAAAAAAAATTGGGAGGAAAAAAATCTTGTATAGTGGAAAAAAGGATTTTTTTAGAAAAAAAAAAAAATGGAGCATGTTTTTTGTTAGTGGTGAAAATTAATTTTCATAGTAAAATTTAAGGAATGAATAAAAAATATATATAGCCTATTTTAGTTAGTGGTGTGAGGGTGGGTGCGAGGTGAAAGAACATATCAACAGGTGGGCTCTATAAGAAAATCCACCTGTGGATTCCATATCATTATTATTTATATATATATATATATGGTAAAGATTTGTATATATGGTAAAATATTGCCAAAATCAATTTTAAATTTATATTTTGTTGGCAATTTGCTATATAAAAAAATTATAATGACAGTGATTGATTTATTTTATAATAACAATAAAATAAATTAAACCAAATAAAAAAATAAAATAAATTAACAAATAATTAATAATTTATGGTTCTTTCTGTTTTAATGTTAAATATAGCAAATTAATCTTTTTCATGACCCTTAATTTAATATCTACATTGCATATTTTAAAATAAGTTATATTAAAATGCAATTGATTGTCACTTATTTTTGTTTTTGTAATATGAGTTGAATTATTTGATTGAGCCTGAGATACAAATAAAAATTAAATAAATACTACGAACATTTTTTTAAATACTTATCACGTAATATTTTTAATATTTTTTCAGAATTTATCTGTCTTTTATGAAAAATCCATATATGTATCTTTCCCACAACATTACAACTGTTTAAAATAATAAAACTAACTATTTTTTAGTTTCTAGATTCATTTACAATATTCTCTTTATAAAGAACAAAAAAAGATACAGCAAAGAAACATATGGAAAGAATTTAGGGCCCGCTTAGTGGGGGGTTTACGGGTAAGGAATGAGAATGAATGACGACTCATTCCCATTTATGGTGCTTGATACATCATTACCCCCATTTTATTAACGACTCCCCCCATTTTATTCCATAGTATGATTGACCCATCATTCATACCCATTATCGTTGTTATTAATGATTTGCAACCAAGCGGACCCTTAGAGATCTTATCTTTATCTTTCTTGCTCTAAAATATTTTGATTTTTCAACATCCTAAATGAAACTAATATTTTTTTTTTAAAAAGAAATCCATTTCTTTTATTTGCAAAGATAAAAAAACAAGCATTTTTTTCTTAGTATTTAATCTGATACTGATATTGAATATTTCGATATAATATATTAGATATAAAATAAGCCATTATTTGTTGGTTGATTATTGTGCTTAGATTTGAATATTTATTGTGAGTTGAACTATTTACATTGGATTTGAGTTGCAAAAAAAAAAAAAAAATTAAATAAGTTTTAATAATGAAATTAAAAGTTATTAGATAATTTAATATTATTTTATTTTAATAAAAATTAAGTTATTTAATTATATTGTTCGATTATTTGACTTTAATTTTTCTTACAAAGAAATATATTTTAAATCGTGCATCGCACGACGAAAAATTCTAGTCATTTAAAATGATTACCTTGCGACCATGGACATCTTTGCAAATTCTTGGTCCTCTTGTTCCATTCTGCTTCTGGATACACTTTTTAAGAAAACATATGTTGTTATGTTTGACATATATCATATGAGCTCCCTTGTCGCATCGAAAAAGTAAAGAATAGACTATGAAAATAACATTAAATAAATGTATTGTGCATCAATTAATCTTGACACTTACGAAGTTGATCGTTTGGATGGTTTTATATAAGAGCTAATTCTTTTTTAACTTATGCTACATCTTTTTCGTTTCCTTCATGGTCTAAATCATCAACAACAACAACATCATCATTATCTAGTTATTAGCTTCTTCTTCTTCTTCTTCTGAAAAATGAGTATCTGAGCTCAGAAAATTCTTCAGCTTCATCCATTAGCCAAGCCTATAACATGAAATAGTTGCATATCGAATAGTTCGCTCATCATTTTTGTGTACTCTCAATTGTATAAATAAGCTAAAAAGTTAGAAATGCTCAAGTCATTTTCATTTCTCTTTTCAACCGGAGAGGCATTGATCAATTGCTTCTCAGTTCGCTGCTTCAGTCAGTTTTTTAGCCAATGATGGGTTATGTTCATTGTTGTGATCATGCAAGTGAGGTATGGTCAATTCTTGAGTCTTTGTTTCAAACGTAATCTAAAGCTAGGCTATGCATCTTCGATCTCTATTACAGACTTTGAAAAGAGGTGAAATGAGTGTTGATGAATTTTCTTAAAATAAGAGAAATTGTTGATGGATTGCATGTGTCTGGGTAAGGAATCACTGAGGATGAGTTAGTTATGCATGTGCTCGCAGGCTTAGGTCCTGATTTGAATCAATAACTATTAATCTCTCTCTTAGAACTGAGTCGTTAAGTCTTCAAGAAGTGCAATATGCACTACATACTCTTGAGATGAGAATTAAGTTATTCAATACTTCTGCAAATTTGGTTTTTCATCTGCAAATGTGGTTGTGGTTAATAATGCAAAGCGAGGTGGTCTTCAAAATAATTGGAATGGCCCAAAGGGCTCTTCTCAAGGTAGAGGCAGAGATTTCCCTAATAAGAATAGAGTGGCTTGTCGAATTTTTGGCAAGAACAATCATATTGCCTCAAAATGCTATAAAAGATTTGATCAATCCTACCTTGGTATTAACTTGAGTTCTTCTCAAGCTCATTTATTCATCAGTTTAAAGAAGTCTATGTAGTCTCAAAGTCAAGAAGGTCATTTGAGACTTTTGAAGATATGCCTCAAGAAAAGGTCTCTGACATGAACTGTTATGTGGATGGCATTGCTACAAATCATGTAACAGTTGATCCACAAAGTTTAAATGCCCAACAAGCTGTCTACAGAGGAAATGATACGCTAGCAGTTGGTAATGGTTCTAAACTCAATACCTCTCACATTGGTACCGCTTTTATTCTTAGCTCTACTAATTCTGATAAACATTAGTTCTTCAACATATATTGTGTGAGCCTGATATAACTAAAAATTTACTAAGTATTTCAAAATTCACAACTGATAATCATGTGTATGTTGAGTTTCACCCTGATGGTTGCTTTGTAAAAGACAATCACACACACGGGATTTTGCTGAGAGATTTGCTTAAACATGAATTATACAAGCTTGACTTGTCACATCTTTCTGCTGGAAAAACAAGATTTTATCTGCCGATGTTACTTTAAATTCTAGGAACACATTTTCTGTTTGTAACATTTCTGAGAATTGTAATACTTCTGAATTGTTTAAGTTGTATTGACAATGTTTCTTTAGTTGAGAACACTGAATTGGATGTGTGGCATCCAGATTAGGGCATCTATGTTTTGTTGTATTAGCTAAAGCTCTAAAACTTGTCAATAAAACTGCTTCTGTTAAGAATCTCCATTTTTGTGCATCTTGTCAACTTGGCAAATTACCTAGTATTACTTTTCCTTCAGTAGAAGTTAAGACAACTACTCATTTTCAATTAATTTTATCTGATGTTTGGGGTTCTGCAGCTACAACTTCTGTAGAAGGTTTTAAATACTATGTGAGTTTTATGGATAATTACAATATATACACATGGATTTTTCCTTTGCATAATAAAACTCAAGTTGTTAGTATTTTTAAACAATTTTCTTTAATTGTAGAAAGGCAGTTTAATGCCAAAATACAGTAATTTCAAGCTGATTTGGTGCAGAATTTAGACATGTTTTTTCTATCTTAAGTGAGCTTGGAGTTAAGACTAAACATCCTTGTCCTTATACTCATGCTCAAAATGGTAGAATTGAGAGGAAATATCTTTCACAAAGGATATAGGTGTTTGGATGATTCAGGCAAAATACATATATGTAGAACTGCCACTTTTAATGAAAATGAATATCCTTATGAAGAACTATTTGCTAATAAGAATGTGAAAGTTTCTTCTCATGCACTGTCATAAGTCTATTTGCTTGTCTTGCCTGTTTCTGAGCCTGTACTTCCTACTCCTACTGATTCTTCACTTCAACAACATTCACATGGCATTGGAAATCGAGTTGAGTTGAATCATAAAAACAATTCTGCTCATCTTCCTTGCACTGATCTCATTGTTTCACAACTGGTTAATGCCAATGCTACTGCACAAGCTGTCAATCTTTCCAGTTCTTATAGCACTCCACAAGTCTCAAACTCTAAAAATATAGTTGTAAATGCACAGTCAACTGCTCAAGTCAACAATGCTCAATATGGTAACAAGGTCCAAATCAGGTGTGTTCAAGTTAAAAGCTTACTTACTACAGGTAAATCCCTTGGAACCCTTGTCAGTTGGACATGCACTTCAGAGTGTTGAGTGGAAAGAAGATATGGAAGCTGAGTTCCAATCGTTACACAGAAAAAAAACTTGGATATTAGTACCTAGAACTTTAGATATGAAAGCAGTACAAAATAAATGGGTCTTTAGAGTGAAACAGAAGATAATGGGTCAGTTGAGATATAAGGCTAGGTTAGATGCCAAGGGTTTTCAACAAGTACCTGGAATAGAGTACTTTGAGACCTATAGTCCAGTGGTCAAACCTATTACTATTAGAACTATGTTTTCTCTTGCTATTACAAAAGTGTGGAGTATCAAGAAAATAGACATAAATAATGCCTTTTTGCATGGTACTTTGTCTGAAACTATTTATATGTTCACAGCCTGAGGGCTTTATTGATTCTCAAAAACCAGATCACGTATGCAAACTTGTGAAATCACTTTTTGGTTTAAAACAGGCACCAAGATCTTGGATTGAGACACTTAAAAACTTCTTAGTTTCTCTTGGTTTTAAAACATTTGTTTATAATAATTCATTATTTTATCAAAGGAAAGGAACTAAACTACTAATGTTATTAGTGTATGTTGATGATAATATAGTCACCGATGATGATATTCAACACATACACCAAGTTATAAATGCTCTTGACAGATAATTTAGCTTAAAGTCTTTAAGTGAGGTTCAATATTTCTTAGGGTTTGAAGTGCATAGGACAAGTGATTGCTTGGTGTTAAATCAACACAAATGTGCAATTGATTTGTTGAAAGACACAAATATGCTTAATTGCAGACCAAGAAATACTCCTTACTATTCTAAACAGAAACTTTATTTGAATGATTGTGAGTTATTTGAATCACCTTCTTTATATAGGAGTTCGGTTAGTTCATTGCAATACTTAACCATGACAAGACCTGACTTATCTTATATTGTAAACAAATTGTCTCAATTTTTAAAGGCACCTACTGTAAATCGTTGGAGTGCCTGTAAAAGGGTTCCCAGATATATTAAGGGAACAGTGGCAAAAGGGTTGACATTAAAACCAGTTAAAGATTTTGCTTTGAAATGTTTTACTAATTTAGACTAGGCAGGGTCAATTGAGATAGAAAATCCACATGGGGTTTCCGTGTTTATCTAGGACAAAATCTTTTGACTTGGAGTTCTAGAAAGCAAGCTGTTGTTGCCAGAAAAATAACATAGACAATAACGTAAAAAATAATTAAATTGACCAGACTGAATTATTCTTCCTCTTGATATTGAGTCTTGACTCTTCCTTGAAATTCCTTGCTTTGCACTCCATAATATGATATACGAAAAGCATCGATAGTTTTGGTAAATTTTTGGTATGGTAAGTGTAGTATCATC
This sequence comes from Ajuga chamaepitys, assembly GCA_958295605.1. Lineage (NCBI taxonomy): Eukaryota > Viridiplantae > Streptophyta > Magnoliopsida > Lamiales > Lamiaceae > Ajuga > Ajuga chamaepitys. The sequence continues at coordinate 2,449,976 of OY282499.1, forward strand.
TCTTATTTTGTATTAATGAAATATATTCTACTACATTTTCTCATATAAATATTTTATTAATTATTATGCATATTCATGTTATATTTATAAATCGTCCATCGCACGGGCACATTACTAGTACTAAGTATGATAGTTGGTTTTATTACACATTTCCTTATTTTCTAATTTTGTGAGAGTGAAATTGGGATTATTAGGTTGAGTTCTTATTTAATTCCGAATTAATTTAAAATATATGCTAAAAATATTTAATATTTATATAATTATGGATTTCGGGGTTACGTCGGGTTAGAATCATCTTTATCCATTGGTGTCGTGTTACTTTCGTATCTTTCTCTGTAAATTAAAATCGGATTAGAATCACTTAATCAATTGATTTCGTGTTACTTTCTTATCTTTCTCAGTAAATTAAAATCGGATTGGATCAAATTTATCCAACGAGTCGGATTGAATCCGGGATACAATTTTCGCCGCTTTGAGACGGGGCCTCCTAATTTGGGTTATAATGTTATTCCGCATAAGTTAAAGTACTGGAACGAAAATACTGAAAGTATAACAAAAAAAAACACTTTGCACCTCTCTTTCAGTCATTTTCACGCCACAAATAATCGAGAACCTTCCCGCGATAGGATCCAATCGCAGCCGTCAAATTATTCAACCCATCTCAGCCGTCAATTACTCAAACCAACCGACTTATACAATTTTCAGCAAAATTCCACGCTTATCCAGCCGTCGAAATTGTTCCCAAATCCTCATCCAACCGTTGGATCTATCTACACCCTCGATATATTCTCCAACCAAATATCTTTCCTATAGCTGCCTCAAGTTTCGTTCCCTATTCCTTATCTACCAATCGAGGAGTTATGGTTCCTCAATTTCTTTCATCAAATTCGTTTAGATCGCCAGCCGATCTACGTTTTGGTTGTAGATTTTCGGCGTTGTGTTCCGTTGCCGATCATCTTTGGTTACCAATCGGGAAGTAATGTTTTCTCAATTTCTTCCACCAAATTTGTTTAGATCGCCAGCCGATCTACGTTTCGGTTATGGATTTTGGGCGTTGTGCTGCGTTGCCGATCATCTTCGTCCAATCGGCTACCTTTGGGTAGATCGACAAAGGTAAATCGCGGATCTGCTGGTTTTACGCGTGTAAATAGTTTCTGAATTTTGTTTATCATATGTTGTCTGATTAGTTTCCTCCGATTTTCTGATTAGTGATGATCCAATTATCCGCTCACATGCTTATATGGCTTGTGTTTCACAGATGTTCTGCTTGATGTTGATGAACGATTAGTTGGAATCATGTGAATCTCACGAGGCATCAAGACTATCGTCTTGAAGGAGACATCAGATGCTTTGGATCCTGATACAATTGTTGCTGCGATTTCAACGACAGATCCGTCTGACTGACTGAGATGGATAGTGTTATGTAAGGGGAATTGATGTTATTTACTTTTCTGTCTTTACTTGTTTATAATTATTATTTGTAGAATTAGTGAGGTAATAGTTTGTAAAGAGAGGGAATTAGTGAGGTAATAGTTTGTAGAGAGAGGGACAACGTGTTAAAAAAGTTGTGAAGGTGAGGAGAGGTAGGTCTAGATGACCTTTGCCATGGTGGGTGCGCTCTCATGGCAGGTCACCCGTCAATAAAAAAAATATTTTTTGTTTTGAGGGGAGATGGTACGGGGTTTTGCTCGACTCTCCCCTCTGTGTGTGGTGTCGTCTCTCTTTTTTTTTTTTTTTTTCCTTTTCTTCATGGTCTCCCTCCCCAGTTTACACACAGCACACACAACGTTAAACCTTTTGAATGGGCTGTATACCAAATTCCAATTTGGGCATAGAGTACCATCAGTCATGTGTAACAGAATACACAAAGAACAGGTAAAATTGTCCTGCAATTAGACATCCATTACCAAACTTAAGCATTCAATTGGAACACGTGAAACACTTGCAAGCATTCAAGCTGTCTTCCGCGCATATAATCTACAGAAGGTACAATTTCCACATTCAGTTTAGTTGGTTATAAATATAATATAATCTTTGCTCATATCATACAAGCTGTCTTCCGCCCATGTACTTAGTTTCTGTACGACTTAATTACGTTACATACTTCTCATGCAATATGCCATATCTTCACTTCACGTTCATGATAACAGAAGACTATTGAAGTTGTTACATTAACTAGAGGTTTTGTACATTCTGCACTTCTATCTGTTGATTTTGAAGTGTCTAATGTAGAGATCTCAAATTGCCTATGAATTGATTCCAAATTACAAGTACAACATACTGAACTTTCAAACGTTAAATTTTGGTTAGCTTTCCCTGAATTCTGTTATCTTCCTAATAATGCTGACTTGCTCAGTTACCGAGTTGAAATTGTTTGGAAAAAAAATTGGGTTATCTTTCCCTAAATTTTATATTCATCCTTAAAAGGATGACTTGCTCACCTTCTAATTGAGATAGTTTGGAAATTGGGACTCGGACTAATTCAATAGTGATACCCAATAATGAAATTAAGACGACTGGTTTGTATTGTGGTGATCACTGGCTGCTATGTTAAAAAGAACAAAGAGAACGAATGGTTCACATGATTCTACATTGATAGAACAAGGACAATAATTCGACCGTAGAATCTCGAACACATACTTTGGCATTGCTAAAGGCTGTATCTTTTAGTGTGTTTGTTCTACAATGTTCTTTGTTTATGTTGAGCGGGTACAGGCTTTCATGTTATACTTTTGATCTATGTTGTGTTTGCCTTACCTTTCTTTGTTATGTACTTTGAACTTTCCCATGGTCTCCTGATTGTATTGTCGCCAATTTTATTGGCCAAGAAGGCTTCACCGGTTTGTAGCTAGTTTTTGAGATATAGCTTACTACTGTAAGTATTAAGTATTCAGTCTTTCCGAGCGCTGGCGTTGCTGTTGGAGTGGCTTTGGATTCTGGTGCGTTGCAGCAGAGATGATTGGGTTGTCCCAGTTTTGCTCAAGGCTCGGTGCCTGTTGTTTGCTGAGGGGGTCTGGCGTAGCTGCTCCTCCTGCTGGAGTTTCTGTGACCTGTTAATGTTATGAGCACCGTCTCTCCTGCTGCAGTTGTCTATTTATGCTTCGTTTTCTGAAGTGTGGTTGTTGGTAGATGTTGCATATGTTGCTCGACTCGCGCTCAGTACTGTGTTGTGAAGAACTTCGTGTATATTTCGAGTAAGTTATGTTATTTGGCTGTATTTAAGCTTGTAGGGGACTTTGATGGTTTTTTCATGTTATGATTAGTTTGGTTTTATGCGTCTGAGTAACTGTCTGTTGATGTAGGTGTTTCTTGCTTGCAAATGTTCACTTTTGTGAATTTGTTACTGAAGTTTGGGCCCGCCTTCTTAGCCTGCTGTAAAGGCGCAATTCTGAGCAGAAGCGAGTCCCTGTACTTATGTGGAGGTGAATAACATTTTTGTCATGGCTCTCATGGTGGAATACGCACATGTTTCTTTGGTGTTGGAATCTAGATCTGCGCTGCTGAATGTTCTATATGACGATATTGCCCTGTAAACAAGGGTCATCGAACTGTGTGCATGCTAGTGAATCCGTTGATTTGCGAGCCTTCATTGGTGAACCTTTGATTTCAGGTTTTCTATAGTTAGTTATGTCCTTAGCTTTTGTATGTTAAGTCTCCTAGAGACGTTCATGGTGTTCCCTAGATTACTAATCTAATACAAATTTCTAATATGGATGCTCAGGTGGACTGCGTTAAGTGAGGAAATTTGTAGGTATGTGTTTTGTCATTAATTCTTGTGTTTTATACAGGACATCAGCTGGCAATTAGTGATGTTCGAAGGGAATTCTTGTCTTGTTATCTGATGTGGAACATGGTTTTTGGTTGATAATTAGTTGTATCTTAGGAGAATTGTTTCTTGGGAACACACTTTTTTATTGAGGTGATTGAGATTGAGTTACAATTGTGGGTCATATTTGTATGGAAATGTTGGTTTTTTTTTTTTTACATTGAAGAGTATTATACAGATTTCATATATATTACATATGGTATTTCAGGTACAGTTTGCTTGACAAGAATGAGCAGAGCTGGATGGAATGTGTATTAAAAGTTCAGTGTAGGATGTTCAGTGCATGTGATTTGTTATTTGCGAGGAATCATTATGGTTGTTGGGGTAGATGAGATTTTGATGGCGAATGTGGTGGGATCGATCTGATATCTTTAGTACAAATGTGTTCTTTTTGGTTGTATTTGAATTGAGTTGGAGGCGGCTGTCTGACAATCTGGCCTTGAGACGACCGGGCGGTGGGTAGCGACGACATATGGTTGAGTAAAAATGCTCTTTATGCTGTAGGTTCTGGGTAAGTTTATATTAAATTTTCATAAAAGGTGTGATATAGGTAGTCATTGATGAAATTAGTAGTAATTCTGATTGATAGATGAATGATTATGTGCGTGCATGATTGTGAATATATATGTGTGTGTATTCTTTTACATTTAAAATTTAAAAAAACTTATATTTGGTAAAATTGTTTTTGCTTATACTGAATTTAGCTATATTTTTTTATGATTTTATTGTGTTCTGGTAAATGTGGTTGTATTTCTATGAGTTATTTGTGTTAAATAATTTTTTTCATGGAATTCAAGATATTTTAATTTAGCTCAACTTCTGAAGTTATTTAGTATTTTGACTTATAAATATTCTTTTGTGGAAATATTTTTCTTTTTTAAAAAAATTATGTTACTTTGGAACCTGTGTCGTGATAGTAATTAATGACTTTTAGAAATGAATTATAAACTGTCTTACAAAACTATATTTTTTATGTACTTCTATATATAGCACTTGAAAAAATTATATTTGGTATAAATTTTTGTATCATTTTAATATTTTATTTCTAATTTTTTTCGGAGATGTTAAGTATCCAAGAACTTCAAGAAAATGCAATGAGCTATTTCCAGCTGAAAGATCCATAGCTCAATAACAGGGAGAGCGCCGAACCTTTTAAAGGTCAGGAAGATGGTGGTTCGAGTCCACCTGGATCTCCTTTTTTTATTCTGTTGTAGACCACTCTTGAGTAGATTGCTTAGGCGTTTGAAAATGTTTATGTTTGCCTAGGACTTCTACAACTTTGCTTTCTTGAACTTGAAATTTTTTATTTTTTTTATTTTGAGATACACGATTTGATATGTTTATATAGGGTCATTTTGTAATACACCTAATCATGACAATCCTTGCTTCTTAATGCAATCTTAGTCATTAAATTATTTAACCACTTACCTATTCAATAGGTATCAAGATTATAATGACTTAAACAAATAATGTTTTATTATTATTAGTAGTAGTATTTCATATTTTACTTCTTAATTTTTATATTCAATTAAATAATCATAGGATTTTAATAAACTATTTTCATTCATTTAATATTTTTTAAGATATTAATTATTTTGAAAGTTAAAAATATTTACTACACGATTAATATTTACTTGAAAAGTATTTTTATTTTGTAATTTTGATTAATTTAAATAAGTAAGGTATTAATTACTTTGAGAAGTATAAGTATTTATTATGTGCTTTATATTTACTGAAAAATATTTTTAATTTTGTAATTTTAGTTAATTTGAATAAGATCTAGTTTACGGATTGAATAATTTTATACATATATTTCTTTTATAAAAAAAAGTACATTTTAGTTTACAATATCTTAGATTTTACGTTATCATTATGGAGTTATTAAATACTACCTCCGTCCCAGCTTAACCTGCATACTTGACAGGTTAACCTGTCAGCCCCATAAATAGCAAATTTCTCTCACAATCTCCACCCTCAAAATCTCCATTCTCAATCTCCACCTTTAAAAAAGCAAAGATTCCACAAAATCTGTTTTTTCTTAATCTCCGTGCCCGGTCAACCTAGGCAGGTTAAGCCGGGACGGAGGGAGTACTTGTTAACTTTTAAATATAAATTTCAGATTAATATAACAATTTTTTAAGTTCTTATGTGAAAATTCTAAAATTTATTTTCAAATATTTTCTTATGGTAAGATAATCTAAATTATTTACACAGTTTATTTTCTAGATATACCTTCGGATCTTAACAAAAGTTATCAATCTTGTTCCAAATTTTTCGTTAGAATTATTTCACTTCGTAGCATCTTGGTCTGCCGTTTCATAATATTTTAGAATAAATTTATATATTTTACCTTATAATATTTCAAATTAGGGTCAATTACATAAATCAGTTTGTACTATACTCATTTTGTTACTTTGGAACCTAAACTTTTATTTTTACCCATTACAAATTGTACTCCACTTCTTTTACAAAATTGCAACCTCCAATGACAATTTCCGGCAAGAAAATAAAATAAAATTAAAAATTATAAAGTTATTTTCTTAATATCTAAAATTAATTTTTAGAGTTAAACTCTAAAAATTAATTTAAAATATCTTAAAATTAACTTAAAACCTTGGAACTATTTTTACAAAATTTAATTTTATTTAAAAAGTTTAAAACAATTTATAAAAAATATATAAATAAATAAAAAATAAGAATTTTTTTTTTTTTAAAAAAAAGATAGTTAATTCTCTTACATAAAATCTACATCTGTTAATATTGACATGTTACCAATAGCATATTAACATATATCCACGATAAGTGTACGATACTATTCCATAACTTATTGTCTTGCTTCAATTTTATTTGTATTACAATTGAATTTATTAAACATCATCTAACATCTATCAACTCCTACTCTCTTTTTTTAACTAACGATAACCGAATCATCTACATAGTGTTTGTTAATAATTTTACGTAGTCGACCTAAAAAATAAAAAAGAATTATAATATCATATCATTTTTGTATTCTTCCTTCAATTTTTAATACAATATACTGATACAATATTGCCAAGTTTAAAAGAAGTATTATTAATTTTTTTAGGGACAAGAAGTATTATTAATATTAATATTATATAAAGCTAGATTGTTTTTTGACACAACATGGATTCATAAGTTTACTCAAATATTTTATATTTTATAAATAACCTATAAACTCGTAACTCGTAATGAGATGACATATTTTTATTATATATACGAAACTGCATTAATTATTTTGAAAAATAAAAATGTATATTAGTTATTTATTATTATTTATGAAATATTTTTTTCATGGTTGAGATTGTAAGAAAATATCAATATTAATCCATTATTAGATCTATAAAAAAATTAGGTAAATGCGTTATGGGTCATACACAATTGATTAAAAACAAATAAGAAATTACTTGTTGCTAACCTACTATAGTAGGTAAAAGATATAGGTGTATTATAGAACTACCCGTTTATATATACAATAGACCATAATTAAATAAATAAATTGACTTGCTTGTTTTTTAATAAATAATACTATTAACTTTTAGTTTCGCGTACACTACTTTATTTGATCACCTACATTTATAGCTAAACTCACCGATAAAAAATTTGCTTAGTTTTAATTTGATCACCTACATTTATAACACCGAGTTGTCAAGATAGATAATTATTCTTTATTTATTTTAAGGAAAAAATGAATTAAAAATAAATATGTTGGAAAAATATTAATAAACACTTGAGAGTAAAATAGAGTGCTTAAAGAACAAAAAAATATCTACAATATTTTCCTTTATATAGAACCTGAATATATCTTAGAATCTGGAAATGAAAAATGGATGGTTTTTTGTATTTCTAAACTATTATTATTATTATTATTATTATTATTATTATTATTATTATTATTATTATTATTATTATTATTATTGTTGTTGTTGTTGTTGTTGTTGTTATTATTATTACTATTACTACTACTACGTTGTTGTTGTTGTTGTTATTGTTATTTGTAACATAAAATTAATGCTTTTAAAAATAAATTTGATTAATAGTATAAAAATAATTCTAACTTAAAAAATTATTTGATCATTTTTGTGTTAAAATATATTTTTTCTTTGCAAATTTAACGTAATAGAAATTGTCCAACTTGCGTTGCATAAGCAAATTTAACTAGGGGTGTTCACTATTCGGTTGAAACCGAAAAAACCGCCCGAATCGAACCGAAATGTAAAATTCGGTTCGGTTTTTCTCTTGATCAATTCGGTTTCAGTTTTATATATAACAATATTTCGGTTTTCGGTTTTCGGTTCGGTTCGATTTTTTTCAATAAAACTCGCATTAGAATCTGAAAAACCGAATTAAGTACCCCTTCATTTTAAACCCCCCCCTCCTCATTTGCATTTTAATTTCATTTCATTTAAACTAGATGTTCTCCCGTGCTATGCACGGGATTAATATATTCTGTTATATTAATAAAATATAATGGAATTATGTTATATACACTACTTCAGAATATAAAGTGGGCTACGTGTCAATGAATTAACCTATCAATATATTATTATTTAATCATTTTTCTTCCCCTTTCATGTCATATCATATATGTATTTATTTATTTATATATTTTACTTTTAATATTATAATAATCATAAAAATATAATTCACATTAATATTTTACTTAAACATATACATCATGAATGTCAAATCGAAGATCGTGAAAATAAGATTAATTTAATATAATTTTTGTAGAAAACGGAGTTGAGACGAAAAAGTTATTACACTTTTAAAATTCGAGGGGAAAAGTTATTACACTTCCTTATAATTAGGGATAGATAATTGAAGATAATTAAAATAATATTTTATTCAATGCTATTTGAGAGAATTCAATATTTACGTTAGCGGGAACAAAAATTTAAAAGGACACGTGTCAGAAGCAGAAGAAGCTATTTTTAAGGTGTTTAAACACACCAAATGGCGACACGTGTCTGACGATTCTCCTTTAATAGTAAAGGAGGATTTCATTTTCTATCTAACAAGTAACAACTAAGGGGCAAATAAAACCTAATCTGCATCATTGTAGTTTGTTGCTTTCTCACGTCCATTCTGAACTCTTTTAGATAATAATAAATGTTGGCTCTTCGACCAACTCATTTTTATATCAAGAATTTTTATTCAAATACAGCTAATATTCAAAGTTTGATTTTAGTGAAAACTTAAAAATTAGTGTAAAAATTCGGTTTTCGATTTTCACTGCAATTTCGGTTCGGTTGATTTCGATTTTTGATAACTTTCGGTTCGATTTCGGTTAGCAGTTTTTAAGGATTTCAGTTTTCGATTTTGTTAATTCGGTTCGATTTCCGACCGATGAACACCCTTAAATTTATTATCGTTGATGGAGGACTATATATATTTTTATTTTTTTTAAATGTAGTATCTTTAATTTTATAATATCGATATCAAATTGAAAATCGTAAAAAGAAAATAAAGTTAATATTATTATGCATAAAAATGGAGAAATAGAACACTTGTTTATGTTTATATTATTTAAAATAGTTTTTATTTTGTCTAATAAAAAAGAAAATAATTCAATTTTAATCTAATGTCTATGGAAACATCAGATGACAAATTGCAAAGTAGGATTGTTATGTAGGAAAGAATTTGAATTGATATTGATTAATAGTAAAATTTCAGATAAAATAGAGATGTCTATTCATAGCAATTGGAGGAGGTTAGAGTTCTATAAGTTGAGAAAAAAAAAGTGAAAAAAAAGGATTGGGTTAAATAAATATGTTGAGTTTTGTTGATTGAAGATTTAATTGATATTTGTTCTTAGTGTAAGATGTAAAAAAAAAAAAAAAAAGTCCAATCGGCCAAATCCGGCGCAGTATTCGGGAATTAATCGGGTTTAATATGTTAAATTAAAATTTTCATAATCTTCAATATCTTTCTTAATTTGGTTAATTATCTTATGTTTAGGTGTTAATTTTATCAAATTTTCAGGTTTTATCAATTACTGAACATGTTATTCGTTGTGGTTTTATGCTATTTATATTAAGTTCATTAAATGAAATAATCTCAAATATAAATAGTATAAAAAAATCTTTAAAAGTATTGTAATTTATCGTTAGATTACCTTAGATTGGATTGTTATTATATTATATTTTTGTATTTCTTAATAATTATTGTATACTACTAACGTTTTTTTTTTTTTTTTTTAGAAAATATCTTTTGAGTTCCAAAATTGTGAATTTTTCTTATCATCTACATGTATTACTATTGATTATTGAAAATTGTATTATTTAATGAATTTATAATTCTAAGTTGTATTTTTATTAATTTCTATGAAATTTTAGAAACATATTACTTTTAATTGAAAATTTGAAAAAATATACAAAAAAGTAAAAGAGAAGTGCTAAAGAGTCTCAAATTTTTTGAGAATTATACGGTATTATTCGTGATATATTCGTATATATGATGATATTTTGAAAATCTCGAATATTAATTGTAGTTTTAACTTTTATTAAAAAATATAAGATAAATATGAGAGATATTAAAAAATTCGGAAGATCTTGTTACTATGCTCTCCAACACATTTCGTTTGATCTTGTTACTAAAATACGTCAGACCGTAACTTTTTTCATTTTCACGCCACAAATAATCGAGAACCTTCCCGCGACAGGATCCAGTCGCAGCCGTCCAATTATTCAACCAACCGACGTATACAGTTTTCAGCAAAATTCCACGCGTATCCACCCGTTGAAATTGTTCCCAAATTCTCATCCAGCCGTTGGATCTCTCTACACCCTTATATTCTCCTCTTCCGCCTCAAACCCATATCGTTTCTGTAGCTGCCTCAAATTTCGTTCCCTATTGCCCGTCTCTATAAATCGAGGTTTCCACCAAATTTGCTTAGATCGCCAGCCGATCTACGTTTTTGTTGTGGACTTTCGGCGTTGTGTTCTATTGACGATCATCTTCTTCTACCAATCGATAAGTGATGGTTCCTCAGTTTCTTCCACCAAACTCGCTTGGATCGCGGGCCGATCCACCTTTCGGTTCCCGATTTTCGGCGTGGCGTTGCGATGCCGATCATCTTCGGCCGATAGGCGTTTTTCCATGTTTCCGAGGCTGTAGATCTGCGACCTTTGGGTAGATCGACAAAGGTAATTCGCGGATCTGCTGTTTTTACTTGTTTGTAGATAGATCTTCAATTTTGGTTTATCGTTTTGTTTCCTCCACTTGACGGAGGGTTTTATGAGTTGAATGATGATCTGTTCAGGTGCTCATGTGCCTATATTGTTTGCGTTACGCAGATGTTCTGCTTGATTTTGGTCAACGATTAGCTGGAATCATGTGATCTCAAGAGGGCATGAGTTCCGTATGGGATAGATAGGCGCTTTCTGGATTGTTGGCGATTTCAGCAACAGATACGTCTGAGTGACTGCGATGAATATTCTTATGTAAGGGAAGTTGATTTAATGCTTTTACTTGTTTTACTGGTTCTTGTGGGCTTATTATTTTGTAGATCAGTGAGGTAACAGATTGTAAAAAAAAGAGAGATGAGATGTTAAAAGAAGTGGTGAAGGTGAGGAAAGGTGTCTGTCTAGATGACATTTGCCATGATGGGTGCGCTCACATGGCAGGTCACCAGTCAATAAAAAAATATTTTTTTGTTTTGAGGGGAGATGGTACGGGTATTCGCCCGACTCTCCCCTCTGTGTGCGGTGTTCTCTCTTTTTTTCTTTCCTCTTTCATGGTCGCTTTTAGATACACACACATGGCAGCTCATCAGTCAATACACACAACGGTGAAAGAATCACCTGTCTACAACGTATGCATTTCTTTTGAATGGGTTGTATTCCAAATTCCAATTTGGGTATAGAATACAATCAATAAATGGTTACTCAATACACAGAGAACAGGTAAAATCCTCCTGCAACTAGATATGCATCTGAGTGTTCTAGCCTGCGAGTGGGTTGCGTTGTAAATTCCAATTGCAAAACATAATCATGCGGTGAACCTGAGAAACACTTGCAAGCATTCAAGCTGTGTGTAGGCGCGCATATACTCTACGGAAGGTACAATTTATTTGATTATAATTGTAATACTAACTCAATAATCTGATGTTGCTCATAGTCTATGCCATATAGTCTCATCCATTACAATAGAAGACTATTTAAATTATCACATTAACTGGAGGTTTTGTACATTCTGCACTCCCCACGCCATCAGTAGGTTTTGAAGCGTCAGTTCAAATTATGAAGTTATGCTGATTAATAATATTATTCCCAAACCACCCATTAATTGATTCCAAATCAGAAGTATAACATTTTATTTAACTTGCAGATTTTAAATTTGGGTTAGCTTCTCCCTTAATTTTATATTCGTCCTAAAAATGATGGCTTGCTCAATTTTTGAGTTGAAATTGTTAGTCAAAATTTGGGATAGTTTCCCTGAATTTTGTGTTTATCCTAAGAAGCTCACTTTTGTAATTGAAATAGAAATTGGGACTCAGAATATTCAATGATGAAATTGAGACATCTGGTTTATATTTTATACTCCATGGGTACTACTTTGATAAAATAAAATACAAAGATAACAATTGGTTCATATGATTCTACTTTGATAAAATGAGAACAAAAGAGAAGCGCTGGCAAGTAATCTCGTTTCGTTCGACTCTAGAATAATTATTCGGGCATCACATACTATGGTGTTGTTAAAGGGCAGACATATTGTAGTGCGATCGTTCTACAGTGTATTTTGATTGTATTTTAACTTAATTGTCTTCGCCTTATTTTCCAAGTTACGTACTTTGAGCGTTCCAAAGGTCTCCTGATGTATTGTCGCCAATTTTGTTGGATAAGAAGGCTTCACCTGTTTGTAGTTTTTGGGATATTAGCTTATTATTGTAAGTAATAAGTATTCAGTATTTTTGAGTGCTGGTGTTGCTGTTGGAGTGGCTTTGGATTTTGGTTCGTCGCAGCAGAGATGATCTTGTCCCAGTTGCTTGAAGCTCGGTGCCTGATGTTTACTGAGGGGATCTGGCATAGCTGCTCCTGCTGGAGTTTTTTAACCTATTGTGAATGTTACGAGCATTGGTAGAATCTTCTCCTCTGCTGATGTCATGTGTGTTCATGTTTCTAGTTGATTCCCCATGGTCCTGCTTCTTCGTCCTAATTTTGCTTTGTTTGTGAAGTTTGGTTGGTAGATAATGGCGCATATGTTGCTTGCCTCTGGTTCACCACTATGCTTGTGAAGAACCGTGTATATTCCAAGTGAGTTACGCATTTTTATTTGTTTTTATTTAAGCATGTTATTTGTCTATATTTAAGCATACAGGGGACTATGTTATTTCATATTATGATTTGTTTAGTATGGGTTTGTTGTCTTATGCTTGAATTTTTTTAGTCTAGTGCATCTGCGCGACTGTTTTTGGATCTATCGATGTGATCGCTTACTAGTTTTTGTGTTGATACTTTCTAGTTTGAGGCGCTTTTCGCCTTCAAGTGTACACTTCTGAGAATTTGTCGCTGAAGTTTGCCCGCTTCCTTGGCCTCCTGGAAGGGTGTCGATTCTGAGTAGAGGCTGGTCCCATTACTTATGAGGAGGTGGATAATGCATTTGTCTCTTGGTAGAGGCGTCCCACACATGTTTTGGTGTCGGAATCTAGATCTGCGATGTTAATTATTCTGACGATAATGCCCTGTACTTGTGGGTCAGCCATCAATCCGTGTGAATCTGTTGATTTGCGAGCCTTCATTGGTGGACTTTAGAGTTTCAGGTTTTGTATGGTTAATTATGTCCTTAGCTGTTCTGTTGTTAATCTCTTGGAGAAGCTCTTGGTATTTCCTGTATATGCCTAGGTGCTTGTTACACCACTAATCTAGTGCATTTTTTAAATGTGGACCACCAGTCCACCAGGTAAACTGCGTTGAGTGGGGAAATATGTAGGTATGTGGTTTGTTTTCAACCTTGTGTATAATACTGAGTTGAAAGAGTAATAATTTTTGCATGCATCTATTGTTTCTAAATATTGTTACAAAGAGTGTCTTCTGACCCGAAAATATGTTTGTAGGGTTGAGTAGGCTATAATGTGTACGCTAATATGTTGGCAAATGTGTTGGAACATTGTCTATATTTTTAATACAAACATGTTCCAAGGTTGGAGAGGCCAGTTCAACAAACTGCCTTGCAACCGGGTCGTGGGCAATGACAACCTTCTGCAAAAATTGATGAGAATGGTTTTGAGTGAATATTTGTAATTGTGATTGATTGATTGATGAGCTGGTATATATATTATTTAAAAAATTAACATTTTGTAGAACTAGTTTTGGATTTCTAAACAAATTCAGTGTCTTATTTTTTTATTTATAAATATCTTTTTTAATATTTCTTTTAGTAATTTCTGATAATTTTGGTGATATTTTGTAAAAATTGTCTGTTGAAGTATTTTCTTAACAAAATCTTACTGAAATTTACTCTTTTAATGTAATTTTCGGTACTAAAACTTGGAAGGACTATGTATGATCTTTTCGGTAGATAGGGGCTGACGACTAGTTGGTAGAGTGAGGATTAGTTGGGACCTAGCCAATGATTAATTGGGTTGTAGGTGTGGTTAGACCGGGAAGAGTCGAGAAATATACGTAGGTCCTCTATATGATTAACGGAATTCTGTTGGAAACTTTTGTAACAGCATATTTCTCCAATTCATAATTGCACAAGGGGATATTCTGGCCCCGAAATGTTTAGAAAATGCGCAGTGCTACTTCTTGCCGAAGGATCTATAGCTCAATTAAAGGGAGAGCGCTCAACCTTCTAAAGGGTTGGGAAGATGGTGGTTCGAATCCATCTGGATCTCTTTCTTAATTGGTAATCCTTCTATTTCATCCAAAATAGTTGAAAGTTGTACAAAATTTTTTCTTTTTTTAAACTGTGATTTGGTGAAGGTAGTTTTTATTTTAGGCACTTAATTATATTTAATTAATTTTTTAAATAAAGGAATTTAAATTATACTGGAATTGTAAGTTTTAAAGGAATAAATCAATTGGCAGAACATGGTTTTTGGTCCTGGATTCGAGTCATCGTGGGAATAGGTATTTAGGTCTTTGGTCCTGGATTCGAGTCACCGTCGGGGAAGGGGAGAGAGTTCACCGTCGGGGAAGGGGAGAGAGTCACCGTCGGGGAAGGGGAGAGTTTTTTCTTTCTTTGTTATTAGATTAGGAGGAAAAAAAAGAAAAAAAAATTATTATGTAAGTTTTATACTCCTTCCATTCCAGATAATTTTTCACAGCTGATCGGATGTCAGATTTTGTTTTTACTTTGACTTTTTTAAAGGAGAATGAAGATTGTAAGAGAAATTTATTTTTTTAAAATGTGAAAGGTTAAGTGTTTGATTTTTTTAAACGAGGATGGAAATTATGAGAGAAGGAAAATAGGAAAAATTAATTAGGATGGAGGGAAGATGGAGAAATTGTTATCGCGTTATTGCACACTCCATGGGCCGGCATACTTCCGGGTCATGATGTTATCGCATATAATTTAAAGTACCGAATGGAAAATGCTGAGACGTGTCAAATTAAAATACGTGGCAGTCTTATCCTTCCTTCACGTTCACGTCACAAAAAATCATCGAGAACCTTCCCGCGCTAGGATCCAATCGCAGCCGTCCAATTATTCAACCCAACCGACTTATACAATTATTCGACGCGCATCCACCCGTTGAAATTGTTTCCAAATCCTCATCCAGCCGTTGGATCTCTCTACACCCTCAATATATTCTCCTTCTCATCCGCCGCCTATCATTATTTTTTCTGCAGCTGCCTCCAATTTCGTTCCCGATTCCTCGTCTCAACCAATCGAGGTGTGATGGTTTTTCAATTTCGTCCACCGAATTCGTTTAGATCGCAAGCCGATCTTCGTTTTGGTTATGGATTTTGGTCGTTGTGTTGCGTTACCGATCATCATCGGCCTATAGGCGTTCAGCGGCTGTAGATCGGCGACCTTTGATAGATCGACAAAGGTAAGTTGCGGATCTTCTGATTTTACGTGTTTATAAATAGAGCTTGAATTTTGGTTTATCATTTTGCTTCCAAGTAGGGATTTATAGGTTGTATGACGATCTGTTCATCTACGTTTTATTGTTTATGTTACACAGATGTTTGTTTATGGATTTTCGGCGTTGTTCTCCGCTGCCAATCATCTTCGGCCCCATAGGCTCTTATTATCATGTGTCTGCGGCTGTAGATCGGGCATTTATCTGTTGAATGATGATCAATTCATCCGTTCATATGCTAATATTGTTTGTGTTACGCAGGTGTTATTCTCGATGTTGATGAAAGTGGTACAATGAAATTCGCAGTGGAATTCGATTATCTGTAATCATTCGGAGACAAAGAGGGTGCCTTCTTGGAGGTGACAGATAGAGGGATCGTTGCTGCGATTTCAAAAGCAGATACGTCTGAAATTACGGCAGTGGATAGTTTTATGTAAGCGGAGTTGATTTAATGCTTTTACTTGTTTCTGTTTGTAAAAAAAGGAGGGACAAGATGTTATAAAAAGTGAAGGGAGGGAGAGGTGTCTGTCTAGATGACCTTTGCCATGATGGGTGCGCTCACATGGCAGGTCACCAGTTAATAAAAAAAATATTTTTGTGTTTTGAGGGGAGATGGTACGGGGATTTGCCTGACTCTCCCCTCTCTGTGCGGTGTTCTCTTCCCTTTTTTTTCTTTGTCGGTCGATTTTCATTCCCCGCCCCTATCCTGGTATGCTTGATATAGTGCTTATACAATGACTAAAAACTCACCTACTGCGACTTACTGCTGCCTTTTGGATGGGTTGTATTTCAAATTCAATTTGGGTATAGAATACAATCATTCAATTGTTACACCACAGAACAGGTAAAATAGTCCTGCAATATGATATACAATTGCGAAACATAATCATTCAATGGGAACATGTGAAACAATTGCAAGCATTCAAGCTGTCTTCTGAGCCAACATACTCTACAGAAGGTACAATTTGCCCATCATCAATTTATTTGGTTATAATTATAATATTTCTGTATGATTGTTGTATCTTAATTACATTACATCCGTCTCGTACCTTAAATCACACTGATTTGGTGTTGCAGATCTCTCAAACTGCCCATTAATTGATTCCTAATCAGAAGTTCTACATTCTGCTAAACCTTCAAATTCTGATTTTCCTAAATTTTGTATTCATCCTATGGTTTCCTCGCATTTCAAGTTGAAGTTGTTTGGCAAAATTTGGACTGGCTTTCCCTAATTTTGTCTTCATCCTAAAAAGTCTGACTTGGTCACTTTCAGAATTGAAATTGTTTGGCAATTGGGACTCGGGGTATTCAAAAATGAAATTGAGACAACTGGTTCAAATTTTGGTTTTAAACAGTACTTTCATGGTAAAATAAGAGAAAGGGACAACTGCTTCATATATTACTTAACAGATACTAATCTGATAAAATTTAAGAACAAAAAAGAAGAAGATCATCTCATTTTGTTTGACCCAAGATTGAATACTCGAGCAGCACATACCATGAATTGCAAAAGGGTGTATACCCACTAGTGCTTTTGACATTGTGTTTTGTCTTGGGTACTGTTTATGGTTACACTTCTCATATGGGGCGTTCGACACTGTATCCTCTAGTTCGTTCGACATTGTGTTTTCTAGTGGCTGGATGAAATGTGATAGTTTTATTGGCCATGTACGCATCACCTGTTTGTAGAGTAGTTTTTGAGATGTAGCTTATTATTGTAAGTATTCAGTATTTTTTGAGTGCTGGAGTTGCTGCTGGATTGGCTTTGGATTTTAGTGAGATGATTGCGCTACATTTACTCGAAGTTGGTGCCTGATTGTTGAGGGGATCTGGCATAGCTGCTACTCCTGCCGGTGTTTCTGTGGCCTTCTGTGAATGTTACAAGCGTCATCTCTTCTTGCTGCTGTCGTGTGGTAGGTGATGCCCAATGGTCCTGGTTCTTTGTCAGTGATGGTTTGTTATCTGTCATCTGGTTGTTGGTTGATAATGGTGCGTATGTTGCTTGTCTCGGGTCGGCCACTGTGTTGTGAAGAACTTCTGTTTATATTCCAAGTGAGTTGCACCTAATTATTTGTCTTTATTCGAGCATGTAGGGGACTCTGTTGGTTTTATTCTTATTATTATTATTATTGGCATAGCATGACATTTGTCCCATGATGGGAATATTTTGTGAGTCTACTACATCTGTGTGACTATTGGTGGATCTATCAAAATGATTGCCTACTGTTTTTGTGTTGATACTTGCCAGTTGGAGGTGCTTCTAGTCTCCCAGTGCGCACTTCTGTGAATTTGGTGCTGTAGTTTGGGCCCGCCTCCTTAGCTTGCTCGTAGGGGTGCTATTCTGATCTGAAGCTAGTCCTAGTACTTTCAGTTCGTGAATAACTTTTTGTCATGGTTCTCCTGGTAGGGGTGTCCTGCACATGTTTTGGTTTTGGTATCTGGATCTGCGATGTTGAGTATATCTGATGATATTGCCCTGTACTTGTGGGTCATCGAACAATCCGTCTGAATCTGTTGATTTGGAAGTCTTTGTGGTGGACATTGAATTTCAGGTTTTGTATGGTTAATTATGCCGTTGGCTCATTGTTGATCTCATGGAGTTGTTCTTGGTATTCCCTTTATATACAACATTTTGTTACACCTCTAATCCGTTACTTATTTCAAATGTGGACGCACAGGTTAGCTGCATTAAGTGGGCAAATCTGTAGGTATGTGTTTTGTCTTTGTTCTGGTGTGTAAATACAAGACTTCAGCTGGCAGTTAGTGATGATGCTTGGTTGGGGTCTGTTCGAAGTTTTCAAGAGCTTTTTATTTTTTGTTATCTCAGTCTCTATAGAATTTTTGTTTGATTATTAGTTATATTAGAGGGGTTCTATTTAATCAAAAAATTAAATGCTTGGTTGAGGTTGCACAAAAGTAAAGTCATTCTGTGGAACTCTTTTTTCATGAAAGGAAGGTGTGCTAGCAATTTTTGCCCCTTTTTTTCCCAACATTTGCCATACGAATCTTGTACCCTAAATTATTTGTTTTGTTGATCTTCTCTCATTTATATCTATAACAGAAAAGATGGAGAAATTTAAGGTAATGAAAAAATTGGTGAGAAAATGGAATCTAAGACTATTGATGGGTGTTTTGTCAATCTCATATTTTCTTATTTTCAACTTGAGAGTCCAAAATTAATTTCTTCTGTAAACGGAGGGTTTGATTTTTAAAAAAATTGAGGTGGTAATTGTTGCGGTCTTGATTTTTAAAAAAATTGAGGTGGTAATTTTTCGTTCAGGTGATTGATGAGAAAGAAAATGCACGTAGTCATTGGGTCATCTTGAATACAGTATTTGTGACTGTTAGATTAGTGAAGTTGTGCGTATATGTAAAAATTTATGCATGTAGAATATGAAAATTCTTTTACATTCAATATTTAGAAATTTATTCACGTTCGATAAAACAAGTTTTGGTTAATTATGTTGGATGAGTTCAGTATATCTATTTTTAATGTTAAATATCTGTTCAATTTTCGTTCATATAGCTTGATAATTATGGTGATATTTTCATAAAAGAATTCTCGTTAAATAAAATATTTTCTACATGCAATTAGGTGAATTTTATTTTGCTCAACTTCTGGTAATAAATAAAATTTCAGAGTAATACTATTGTTTAAAAAATATGTATTTTTAAAAATACTTTTATTATTGACTTTTAATTTTGGTACCGTTTCCGTTTATGTTAACATCTGAAAATTATTTTGGATATTATTTCTAGGTTATTTCGGCTTTTGAAACTATAATATATCGTTGCCTGGTGGAGTCAAAAATATTGTTTGTTAGTATTCTATTGACTGGCGCCCATTTCTCGATTTCGTAACTGCGCAAATGAGATAGTTATTGGTGAAGGATCCATAGCTCAGACGGTAGAGCGCTCAACCTCTTATAGGGTGTTGGGGAGATGGTGGTTCGATTCCACCTGGATCTGTTTCTTTTGGTATTGCCACTGTTCGCAGTGCTTGTGTTAGCTTTTACTTTCAAATAAGTTATGAAAAATTATTTTTACTTTCAAATAAGTAATGAAAAATTACTTTTAAGCAAAGAGGTAGTGTTGCAATAAATAAGTGTGTGTTTAGTTATAATTTCCATTAATAGATTTAAGAGATAAAATTTCAATAAAGCACATTCATTAACTTTCGTCAAATTTGACTCAATACTCTTCAACATTAAATAAACACGTACGTATCAGCGAAAAAAGCATTATGACATATATTACTTCCAGCTTCTGCTTTTTTACTGTTCAAAGTCATCAAACTATACTAGTGGTGCATTCCCCGTATTTTTTTGGTTGCCTCACTGTTCTTATTACTACAAGTAATTGAATTCCCGGAATATCAACCTAATGAACTTTTATTTCATAAATAGATTGTTCAACTCGTTTTATTTGATCACCAAACGAACTAATAAAAAGTTGGCTTATTTTAAATGTAAAACTCAATTGAAAAGAAAAAAGGTTGGAGAAATATAAAAATCACTTAATGGAGAGAAAGATAGTGTGCTATAAAGAATAAAGCAATTTTTATAAGAACAGGAAAAAAAAATCTCTCTTTATAATAATATTAGTGGAGAATCTTGATTTAGGTGATTATATAATTTTAAGACGAGATAATTTTTCTAAAATAATAACCTAGTATTTTCAAATCAGTCTTTTTTTAATGTTACTTTTATATTTTCGTTTTTTTACTTTTTTAATTGCTTAAATTTGATTATTTTCTTTCTAAAACTTGAAAATTTCACCGGATTAAAGTACATACACCTCACATAGTCACATGATCGCATTAGATTGACATTTTTCATTTTCCGACACAATAAAAGGTGCACCAAGCAGGGGCATATCTAGTCATATCCGAATTTAAGTCAAGGATCTATAATGAGCTCTTAACTTTCAGGGCTTACAACTGCCATATTAGACGACCTAAAATAGAAAAGAGCTTTCAGTAGTGCCCAACCTTTGCGCCGACAGTTGTAGTTGTGTGTAGGGCTTTCGTTCTTATCCAATTCTGATCTATATGACCTCCGGGTGTTACAAAGTCAATCTCTTTCATAGAAGTATGCTTAAGTCTTGCAGAGTCTTACAATGGAAAAATATCCGTGTGTGGCGTGATAAGGAAATCCTAAAGTTTGTACAATCAAATTGCTTAATATTTGTACTTTCCTGATTGTTCTTTTATTGGAGGAAAAATATATTTTGATATCTTCATTTTAACTTTAGGTTAACTTATATTTGGAAGATATGACAACTAAAAAAAATAATAATAACTGAAGTTAACATATTAAATTAACAATCCATGAATTATATTCATTCTATTACTAAGAATAAAAGAATAGAACATATACATACATGAATATCTCAAATTGAGTTAGAGTTTTAAATTATCATTTCACTAACAAGTAACAAGTAATAATAACAACTTAACATTGTGACAATCACTGTCAATAATCAGTAATAAAAAACTAAAAATATCGAAGTGTAATTACATTTTCTTTGATGGTGGGGTTTGAAATTAAAGAATCCTCAAATTTGTGACTATAATCTTCTTGGTGGTGACTTAAATTGATGCAGCATTCTTCTGTTTAACGAAAAATCTAGCCCGACACGGGTAGCCCAAGTATATCAAATTTCGGTATACTGATATATCGAAATACTAAACCACCAAAATATTGAAAAAAACTCGGTATATCGACATTTACCAAAATATCAATTTTTTTTTATTCTCATATTATTACCGTATCGAAGATTCGTTATACTGAAAATTTCGATAGTTTTCCAGGCCGCTAAATATATGCTCGTCATATTGTTGGTGTTATGTCTCTTTGTGGAAATGATTGTGACAGGAAAAAGGTACACTAAAAAAAAATATATTCATTACCAAACAGTCGTAACACGACTAGACTAGATTTTTGCAAGCTTGACGACAACTAATTGAGGCAAATTTTTTTGTTGTCCTTTATATAAATAGACTTTTAATGCTTATGGATTGGCTCGAGAAAAGATTAAATTCGATTCAAAGTAGGTCGAGCTTAAACCGAATCGAACTACTCAAATATCAGACTCGATTTCAAAACCATCAATACTCGGTTACATTAGAGTACTAGAATTGAGATTAATTAAATTACTATTTTACCCTTTCCTCAAATTTTCCTCACTATTTTATTCTTACCCTCTACTTTATTACATAAACTCAAACTATAGTTTAGAGGCGTAGAGGCTGGCCTAGCCGAGTTGAGCCCGGTCGAGCTCGAGTTGATCTCAAATTTATTATTCTGTCTTCTCTATTAAAAAGAGTTATATGAATTAGAAAAACTCTTGTTTCAAAGTAAGGGTCTTGTTTCAGATATCAACGTCTCGTTTTACTAGTTAAAGTAAAAAAATAATTTTTATAAGTCAACTAAAAAACTAAACTAAGTCGAGTGAGTGTATATTGATAATTTTTTTAGAGTTGTACTTTCATGAATTGAGTAAAAATAAAAAGTTATATAATTTTAAATATGATTCTTATTATGTGATGGATGAAGTACTTTCTAATTGAAGTCGAGGTCGAACTTCACAGTTTTCGGCTCGGTTGATTTACACCTCTAAAATAATTAGGATCAGATTAATTTCATTTTTTTTTAATTTTTTTTTTCTAATCTATGAACAAAGAAAAAATCCTCCATTTCTCTTTTAAGATGACTCGAATCAAAGATCAAAGTCTAACAAAAATTATTAATAATGAATGCTCTCGCACTTGAGCTATCAACCCTCAGTCTTAATTTAGTATTGTGATTGTGCTCCCAAAAGTTAGTTTAATTGTGGTCTCAAACTTTTCTTTTGAGATGGATGAAAAATCAATACTTTGTAAGCACTTTCTAGAAGTGCAATGGCTATGGGGGGAGACCTCACTTTTGGAGTATCTATGTTGTCTCTTTCTTCTTGCTTTATTATTGCTATTTCTTTTTCCTCATACTTTTCTTTATCAGTTTCTAGAATACTATTTCTTTTCCACCTTATGTTTTTCTTAATAATTTTCTAGAATATTAATGTCCTATAAATTCAATAAAGCTGAAAAGCATTTTACAAAAAAATAAAAAGAAATTTATGTTCCAAATAATTCTATACTCTTTAATTTATTTAAGGGTTAATTGCAGCAACCTCACTAAATTATCAATGTTTTTTTACATAAACCTCTATTTTTTTTTGTGGCATCGATACATTTAAACTATACGAATTTTGCAGATAAATTTGGTGGTGTATCTGCCAAAATCCGTATAGTTTATATGTATTGATGCCACGAAAACAAGTTCAATAGTTTATGTACAAAAACGTTGATAGTTTGGTATGAATACGGTAATTAATCCTTCAGTTAATGAGATATTAGGTAAACCACCTTTTAAAATAATTAAGATTGTTAGTAATTTTCTTACGACATGTTGAATACTAGAACAAATTATCGATGGCAAATTGGCCTAAAAAATGTTCTAACCGGATATGAGCTCTATTATGGATAACATATACTCCGAGTTAACTTATCTTACTTTTCATTTCGGTCCGTCCTACTTAACTTGTCACGCCCATAAATGACAATTAAAGGCAACAATTCTCACCCTCAAAATATCCACATTCAATTTCCACCTTTAAAAAAATCAAAGATTCCACAAAATTTATTTTTTCTTAATATATGTGCGCGATCAACTGTGACAAGTTAACCGGGACGGAAGGAATACTATAAAATTTTATAAAGAATAATACTAGTACTTCTTTACGTTGTAAAATGCAACAACAATTTACCGTTAAACCAAAAAAATCATGCAAAGTAATGTTTCAATCAAAGTAAATGCGTGATGTGGATGTCGTATTTATGGCAGAACATTAGGTCGTTCAAAATAAGATGACGCGTCATCCATAGAAGGATGTATAACTTGTAAGACTGTAGTCAACAAAGTCAACATAAAGTCAACAAACGACCTGCAAGTCGAGGTCAGAGGGACCGGTGATATTGCGACCTACGGCCTGCGAACGTCAAGGCAGGATCAAACCGATTCGGACAACTAGTACACTTGGAATGACCTTCTTCGTTTTCTCCACCGCGATCTCAATCAAAGTGACAGACAAAGGTAAGTGCCTCTGAAATAGGTTCCGCGTGCAACACATAACAATCATGTCTTCTTACACGACCTTGATGAGACATTTATGATTTAAAATGGCTATGATATGTTTCTCACCAAATTTGAGCTCTATAAATAGGAGGAGCTCACATACAATTAGGGACATAGAAAATATTGAGAAGAAACGTTGTAAGAGTGAACTAAATTCATTTGTAAGAGAAAAATGATCTAAATACACACTTTGTGATTTGCTTTATAAGTCATAATCCAACCCACATACGAACATCATATCGGTTTGCATTGCTCGTTTTTCTTTTCTTTCTTTGTTTCGTTCAGATGATTGTGTGAAATCCAAACGTATTAAAAAACAACCGCGTCGACCAGCACACATCACACATAATATTGTTTGGAAAAGTACTGGGTCGGAAGAAATTGGGGCTAGACTTTTATGATTTTTGATAAGAAGATTTATAGAAATTAAAAAGTCGAGAGTTGACTTGAGTTTCAATGTCTTTTGGAACACATGAAAAGTTTATGAAAAATAAATATTGTTTGTTGACTTGTTCTCCATTTTCTTTTATTATTTTATTTTCTTCATCTGTTATTTTATCTTTTTTCCTTTTCTTCCAGAAGAACCGAAGTAGGAAACAAAACTGAAAATGAATTTCGCATTAAGGATTATTGAACTTTTGCCTCGTCAAAAATTTGAGGATGATTCGTAGGTGGCAAAATCGATTTGGCCAAATAAGTCGATTCAGTAGGTTCGATATTTTAGATGAATTAGGTTATAAAAATATTGGGTCGAAGTACTATTTGACTCGACTAGGGTGGAAGTCAGCCTGATAATCTTAGTATATTATAGTGAAATAAGTCAGGTCGGACCTACTTATTTTAAATTCGACCAAATTTTGATTCGATCCGATATAAAATATGACGTTGAATCGATGGGCCCGATCTGATCGGATTGGACCGTCCGAATTGTCACCTCTAGATACCTCTAGATAAAGGACAACCCCCCTTTCTCTTATAGAGTTCACATAGATTAAGAAATATAATTAATTTTACCTTACCTACACTGAGTATTGTTTGCACCTATTAGATGAATGATATGTGTAATATTATTCAACATCAATGATTAATATTTTCTTGATTTTAGGGATTTTCCACATGACATGGATATAGCGGAGTGAGGGTTGTAGAGATATAGGATTAGAGGCATAAGTATGACACTTGTTGATATCTTAGTGGATTTACTACATAAGATTGATTACTATAAGTACAACTCTCTTAATTGTAAATGAACTATCATTTTCATATCAATAGGATGGAATACTTTGTAGCTATTCTTAGCTAAAGCATAACTGTTTTTCCCTCCCATTTCATATCTGAATTGTTAACATGGTATCAGTTGAGTTTTGATCTTCAATAACTGCTATAGAATTGAATCCTGCATATGTAAATGGCTCCGTCACGCAATACAAATCTTAATATCAGAAAAGAAGCATGACTGACGTTGATGACTGCTTCGTCGCCATCTCAGGAGAGTTCCTCTGTTCATCCTTCGCATCATTCCAGCTCGAATTCTACTTAATTTTCCTCTTATGATAATGATCCACTTATGCTACATGGATCGGATCATCCCGGCATGAGTTTAATCTCTACTCTGTTATCTAGTCATAAGTTTTTGCCTTGGAGTTGTTCAGTACAGATTGCTTTCCTTGCTAAAAATAAGTTAGGGCTCATAAATGGTTCAATTAAGATGGCTGCAGCTCCAATTTTGTGGTGAACAATAGGTGAGAGTTGATGGAATGGTCCATTCATGGTTGATTAATTCAATTTCTAAGGAAACTAGTGAATCGTTTCTCTACGCGAAGAATGCTCAGAGTTTATAGGAGACAAATCACTCGCTTCGGGGAGAGTAATGCCCAAACATATACCAAGTTCAACGAGAAACCAAGACAATTTTTCAAGGAAATTAGCCTGTAGTTGTGTATTTCAATAAATTGAATAAACTTTGGGATTAATTTGCTTTGCTTAAACCGACTCCGAAATGCACTTGTGATGCATCCAAAGAATGGGAGGAATGGGAGATGAGTGGCAAACTACTACAGTTTTTTATGGGATTGAACGACAACTATGATGATTTGCGTAGTAATATTCTGATAATGGATCCATTAACAAACGTAGATAAAACATATTCTCTTGTTCTACGAGTTGAGAAACAATGTTCTGTAAATGGTGCCTTTTTTAATCCTCTCGAGGCACTACCTTATTCATCAAATTTGGCCAAGGCAAGGATTCCGATACCAGTAAACAAACTTATCAGAATTCAAGAGGAGGTTGTTAAACAAACAAAGGTAGATGGTCTTCTTCTGTCCCAAGGAAGTCTAAGGAAGAGAAAGCAAAAGTGATCTGTGATCATGCGGTGCCCCGGGCATGAGATTGTTGATTGCTTCAACCTCAAAAGTTATCCAGATTGGTACTATAAGCCCAAAGACCAAAGGAATGTTAACTTAGTTGATACTCAGTATTAACCTGATCCATCACTTGGACATGACTTATCCAAACAATCCTTTGGGACTGCTGATATATCAACTATGGTACAAAATGAAGTGGCCAGGATAATGTCTTCTAAATCCTCCGTTGCCTCGTTTAATGACAACAGTACCATCTCACAGTCACATATGACAGATTACAATACTTTCAATACCTCTCATTTTGCCTCTACCCCTGCTGATCTTGATATTGGATCTTGGATCATTGACGCAGGGTGTAGCAAACACATACGTACATATGTATCCATGATGACACACCTCACTCCAACAAGCATCCAGCCTATGTTACTCTGCCTGATGGTACACACAAGGAGGTTACTCACACATGACAGGTGATTCTCACCGATCATATAATCCTCAATGAGGCATTCTTGGTGCCTTGCTTCAGATTCAATTTACTTTCTGTTTCTGAACTAGCTTTGACCATGAATACTACTGCTACATTTGTCCCTTCCTCCTGTGAGATAAAAGACATCACTGCTGGTGCTACTCTGGCCACAGACACGGTAATTGGGAGATTATATATCTTACACATTGAGCCTCCTATTCCTGCCTTGATTGGTTTTGGATTATCAGAGCTTCACATTATTTATCAGTATTTCAATCATGGCATAAGTGGCTTGGTCATGCCTTTCCATCTACACTAAGCCATTTAGAGTTTATGAAATATGTTTGCACGCCTCCTGTCATTCAAGCAAACAAAGTTGTGACATTTGTCATTTCTCTAAACAAACGAGGATGTCTTTTACTTCCACCTCCATTTAATCTACCAGAATTCTAGAACTCTAACATATAGACATTTGGGGGCCATACAACAAACCTAGTATTACAAATACCGCATACTTCCTTACGGTAGCAGATGACTACAACAAAACCACTTGGATTTGCCTCCGTGGATCAAAAGAAACAAGTTGTTCAATCCCTTGCCACTTTCTTGAAAATGATTTTTGTCAAGTTGGAACTTTTTGTCAAGACAATAAGAACTGATAATGGATTTGAATTCCTCAGTCATGATCAAGAGCTTTTCTCTCAGTTGGGAATATTTCATCAGAAATCTTGTAGTTACACTTACACACCACAACAAAATGGTGTGGTTGAAAGAAAACATAAACATCTCCTTGAAGTTGGTAGGGCTATTGACCGCGCTGTCGCGATGCGGTAAAATTAATTAAACCTAGCTACCCTTCTAGCTCGTAGAAGTGGTAAGTAGGGTCGATCCCACAGGGAGCAGGAAGACTATTAGTGTTTTAAATAAATCCTAATACTAGCAACATATATAAATATATAAATAATGGGGGTTTATGAATTGATGTATATTAACTAAGGAACTAAAACAGAAATTAAGCAAATTAATTATGACTTGTTCTACTTATAAAATAACGAATCCCAGCCCTTAATCTTATCTCCCCCTAGTTATTACTACCCTGTGATAGATGCAATTATTAACCAATTTTATCCTTAAAACTCCTACCCGAGGTTAGCAACAAGTTCTGCTAACCTCGTTATCCCTTATGTTTAACTAACCAAAACAAGCTCTTTGGTTAGTCTATCCAGTTGAGTGACCTCAGAATAAGCTCTCTGGATCTCATTAACCGGACGCCTAGAGAACTAGGATAACGGGATAGACAAGGTGTGGACCTCGTAAGCTCGGACCCATTCAGACTGAGCTATATACTACCCTAGCGATATCACTCACTATTCGCTACTAAGTGGCTATAGGTTCGTAACAATTACGGATTACGATTATAACCTAGCGTTACTTATGCAATTATAATTCTAGGTGATCAATCTAGCATATAAGCACACAAGCATTGAAGGACAAACAAATAGTATAACAATGTTTCAAGGAATAAACTGATTAATAACCACTGTAAATATCACAGAATAGCAAAACTAGGGTTCGACTCGACTAAGGACTGAAATAACCTACTAGCCGCTCATGGCGGTGACAAAAGACAAATTAAACTGAAAATACATAATTAAAAGACTTAAGGACTAGAAAACCCGAGTACTGCCGATCTTAATTGCTCGTCCCCTTCGGAATCTCCCAATCTTGCTCTCTTGTAATGTCCAGGTCCCTTATTTCCGTGCATAAGGGTCCCTTTTTATAGAGGAAGTCAATTTGGGTTGATTTTGGGCTTTAAAACGGAATTCTTGTGGCCCAAGGATTAAGTAGCCGCCTTAACGGGCCGCGACCGCGCCCGCTCTTGGTCCAGCAGCACGCCGCGACCGCGCAAGTGTGCCTCGGCCGCGCTACTTGTCCAGAGTTTTTCCTCTTATTTCTTCACTTGGACCGCGGCCGCGCTATTTTGCCGCGGTCGCGGTACTCTGTTCTCATTTTCCGTCGATTTTTCCATCCTTTTGACATCTGGACTTCATTCCCTCGTTGTGCATCCGGCCGAGTACGAATATTTAGCCTTAAATCACCTATTTAGCTCAAAATGAAAACACAAACGTCAAATAGTTCAAAGGCACTAAAACAAACCAAATACTCTCCATTTTACACGCAAACATCACAATTCATCACTCTAACAGACTTAAAGTGCATAAATAAACGCGTGTACCAAAATCCCCCAAACTTAACCCTTTGTTCGTCCCGAACAAATCTAAATCAAACAACAACCAAGACACGATTTTTTAAGGCACTTTAAGTGGCAATTACGAGTTTCAGAAAGGTTTTCCAATAAAAACACAGCAACATGATGTAAACGAGCATATTTGACAGGGCAACTTCAACTACTTTCATTGCTTATGATTTCCAACAATTGATCCTCACCGGAATTGTGTATCACTCTTCTCTCAAGTGTTTAAGGTATGCAAAGTACTACACTCACATTGACTTATATGCAACGACCACCATATGCTTGCCTATTATTTAAGTCGGACCTAGTGCTCCGCATGTGTGGCAAAAAATAAAAAAGGTCTTTAATTCGGTTGTAATAAAGGCTTAGGTAAGGTAGGATAAAATTTGGATGAAAGTGACTAAAATGTGGACTAACCGAGTTATTCCTACTCAACCACCCCTCAAAACAATCACTCACATCTCACTCTCCAAATCTCAGTAAATCACCTCAAGGAATGACTTCTTCTCCCCACGACAGCATCTTTTACAACCAAGTGCTTCTCTTTTTTTTTTCTCTTACTATGTTTTTTTTTTTTTCACGTGGGTACCACATTTTCTGGGACTACCCCATTTTTTTTTTTTTTTTTTCAATAAGCACTTTTCTTACTCCCATCCTCAAACCATGCTTCATATGTACCCAACTCATATCTTTTCTTACTTTCGCATTGTACACATTAACAAGTCTAAACTTTTTAGCACATAGGAGGGAAACCTTCTTGAATTCTCTATCACCAGTTCCCTTTTCATTTCTCATTACATTCCCCTTTTTCAGCCCATAGGAATTCCAAATAACATTCCCGACTACCTCTCCTTTCGCCTCCCTCTTAACTAGATTAGTCCAATAAGGTCAAATGCCAATTGAAAAGATATTCGGCTTGTAATATTCGGCTAACAAGTGATAGGCTCACGGCTCAACTGGGCTAACTAAAGGAAATTACTTTTTCAAGTTTGCGGTAAAAAAGATAATTATGTAGAGTGTCTGAAATAGGCTAAAACCAAGAAATGCCTAAGATCACTTTCTAAGCCACAACACACATTGACTTATTCACGACAGACATGCAAGACAAGTTCTAGGGTCTATATGCACATAATCAATGAAAATCACACCGAAAGAATTTGTACAAGTTACTCCAAGACTGGAGGTACAAAATAGGCTCAAAGTTCTCACAGGGCAATGTTACTGATCAACGTTGCGAATTACAGCTCAGTTTCATATCCATTACCCGTCATGCTCTATCAGATGCTATTGTAAACAAGTTTTAACAACAATCATCATGAACTCATTGCCAACTTATCATCACCTTAATGTGTTCATTTTATCTTTACAGCACAATTCAGTTTTCTTTTCCCTTTCTAGACTCAATCTAGACTCTACCACAATAAATCATAAAGACTCCACAAAACATAATACTAAAACAAAAACTACGGCTCACAGGCCCACTACACTATCACTGGCACACAGGCCCAACCCTCAACCAATGGCTCACAGGCCCAACAATAATGCATAATAAAAAACAAATAGAATCGGGCAGCATACTAGAAATAAAAACAAACAGCCTACTAGAAACGCGGCCAAGTCGACCCACGTCACACCCCCCTCCCCCAAACTTGGTTGAAAACCGAAGTTTGAGGGAAGAAAAAGTGGTGCGGCTTGGTACGTACTTACAGTATTTTACTGAGGCGGTGGCGGAGGTGGATGACCCCCTTGTCCCCAAAAGGACTGCATGTGGCTCCACTGAGCTTCTTGCTGCCTCTGCCATTCTTTGTTCCCCGGCAACGGCGCCAAAATTTGACCGCACTGTCTGGTGCAGTCAAATAAGATGTTTTTTTTTAACCTAACTATTCCGAACAGTAGCTAGAGCAAGTCAGGGTCGATCCCACAGAGAACAGGAATTAACTAAACAATTGTACTAACCAATTCTAAATAATTACTAATAATATAAATATAATAAGGGGGAGTTTTGATTTGATTCAATTAACTAACGCAAATAACTAAAGACGATTTAACTAGTGAATAAAAAGTATCCCGCCTTTAACCCAGTATCCTCCTAGTCTGAATATTCATGTAACCAATGCAACTACTTAACTAATTAGTTCTGAAACCCCTACTCCAAGAATTAACAGGTACGCTTAGCTAACCCTTGTTACCCCTTAAGTATAATTAATCCTAAGAACTTAGCAATTAATCCTATCCAATTAAGTAGTCCTAGGAGACGCTCGCTAAAACTATCGTAATTAGACGCATAGGGAATTAAGGCAACGGAGTAGGTACGGTGTTGTACTCACGAACGTGGTACAAGAGACCGCGACTTTATGTTATCCTAGCGAGTAACCACTTTTTGCTACTTTTGGGCACAAACGCATAACAATTACGGATTATGAATTTATGACCTAGCGATTTCCATTTTGTAATCTTGAAACTCATAAGATTTCCATTTTCTAGAGATTTTTTTTTTTCTTCTGGAATCTGTGTTTCCTTGTGTTTCTAGATCTTCTTTGGATACGGGTCCAACAATTCCACTACCAATTCCAGAAACTCAAAATGATCCACCAGAACCACTTCTTGTTGAACATGAGCCTTCAACATCATCTGATGTTCCTTCTGCTGCTATTCATGATCCACCTCCCGTTTCTCTGAGAAGAAGCTCCAGGCCAAGTCATAAACCTGCTCTGCATATCTTGATGACTTTGTCACAAATCCCACAACTAATTCTAGTTCTCCACAACATACATCATCTACACAGATTTTTATCCTGCACTCATGCTGAATCATTCTGGAATCACAGAACCTAAGTCATATGCAGAAGCTAATAAATTTACTATTAAATTAATAATAACATGATACTAAATCATATATAATATTAAAAAAAATCAGTTAAGATTGTTATAAAATTATAAACAATTTTTAAAATATTTAAAAAGACGTAAATTTATTAAAATAACTATTTTTAGATTAAAATATTTAATGTTTTCAAAAGTAATTATAAGCTAAATTTAAATATCTTAATTGCTTAATTACAAGCTAAATAAATATTTTAAATTTCATTTCACGAATAAATCATAAAAAAGATTTAACGATTTATTAAAAATATTATGAAAAAGAAACTTAGAGAAATTAAACCATCCTCGAATTTTATAAATAACCAAAAGTTATTTAGCTAAGTTTAATATTAAAATGTAAAAAATTATCATAAATAATATATATTTAATAAATATAATATATGTTATATGTGATTGAATAAATAAAATAAACAAGACATAAATGAGATTTTATGGTGTCGGTACCTTTACTTAATTAAAGAAACAAGACACGGTTGTGATTCCAAAACGGCGTAGTTTGCGTGAAGAATTTGTCACGAGTAGAACTAAGGAGTCAATCCGACGTGGATACAGTTAGGTAGACAATTCCCAGTACACTACACCGTACCCCTACTGTGCTATGCGTATACAGTTTCTAGAAAATATCTGCTCTTCGGCATCTCCTTTTTAGAATATATATATAAATACTACTCCTCGATTTCAAAATAGATAATGTTTTAGAAAAAAATGAAAAAATTAAGAAATAAATATATTATCAAATATATCCCCTAAACTTATAGAGATAAAATCTAATAAAATTAAATATGAATGGAAAGTTGAAAAGTCAAAGATATTTTTTTATTTATATAGAGACAAAATAAAGAGTAATAATAAAAAAAATCTAAAACATCAATTATTTTGAAACATGATTTAGAAGTTAAAACCTCAATTATTTTGGAAGGAGACGTATAAATATATATATATGTATGCATATTTATTATTTATAATAATTAACAACTCAGTCAAGCTTCACGGCTCACGCTCTATTTAGTGCTCATTCATACACAGTGCGTGCGCAGTGTGTGTAATCAAGGCTCTTTGATTCAATTCATGATCCTGATGCTGGATAGCATGAAATTTTCCTGAAGATATTAGAGCAATTCTCTGTCTGACGAGGCAACATTCTTTGGACGAGGCAGGTGATCGATTTTTGTTCATTTTGTAATTCTGTTTTTGTTCAAGCTCAGTCGTATAATTTCTTATGTGAAGTCACTTTTTCTTTGTTTGTTTGTTGTTTTTCTGTTTTTTGGTTTTTCTGTTTTTTTGTCCACTTCTTCTGGTAATTTCCTTGGATCTGTGGAGGTATGAGCTCAGGATTTTCCGATCTTGGTCGATGAGTATGAATCATTTTCCTTTTGGTGCTTGCTTCTGGTTATGTGAAATTTGGCAGAGATGTGACCGATTCGTTTGTTTATATGAAAGTCAAAGTTCTTATATTTTGGGGATTTTGATCGGGAAATCTCAATTTCTCAATCAATGTAGGTTAAATTTTCATTTGGGGAATTAAGCAGTGAAAATCACGGAATTTCTTTAATGATTTTAGCTTGTTTTCGGGCATTTTAGTTTGAACTATATCCCTAATTCCTAAATTCCTTTACGAGGAAAAAAAAGTAATTATAGCTCACATTGATAAATTGCATTATATTTAAACGTCATATGTATCAAAGTTGAGTTGAATTATCAGTCATTCTGTGTTTGGATTATTGTGTATAAGCATACCAATTATTATCGTCCTAAAAAGGCGTGGGTTATGTGTTTTCACATTAGTTCTCCTCGTACCTGTATTTGTGACTAAATATATTTGATTGCACCTAATGCCATTGGTATGTTTTAAGCAAACTAAAGTGATTGAGATGTCTGATGACTTTGCTAATGATTAATTGTAAATTTGACGTATGAGCTTCTGATTTTGTTTATGGTTAATCTTCTTTGAGAAGGCTGAACATGGATTTAACTACCTTAAAATCAGACAAGAAAAGAAACCCATGAGATGGTTTTATGTGGAAAAATTAAGTGTGGTGGTTGATTGATCTTGGGGTGCAGACATGCAGTCCTACATCCTGTCATTTTATTTGCTTTCCTTGGACTTTTGAGTAATTGATTTGGATTGAAAATGGTTTATGCAATTCGTAGTTGCAGATAGAGTCAGTTTGAAATAGCACTTGGCGATATGATGTTTTTCCGGAAGAGCAGTCCCTCACATGATGATGAGAGTGTTGAGGTGCAGCATGAGCGCAAGGTAATAAAATAACTGTTCTTTCGTAAAATAGTATTTGCATAAGTTTCTAGCTGAAGTAACTAAAATTTGTGGTGGACAATTATTTGTGTTTAGTTTACTTGTGAAGATTATTTGATGCGTTTCTTGGTTTGTCTAGTTCCAAGAGCTTAAAGCTTCTCTGGGACCTTTGTCAGGTCGCAGTCTGCAATACTGCACTGATGCATGTTTGAAGAGATATCTGGAAGCTCGGAACTGGAATGTTGATAAATCGAAGAAGATGCTGGAAGAGACTTTAAGATGGCGATCAACTTATAAACCGGAAGAGATCCGTTGGGTAAGAGCGACATATTCTTTTTTTGTATAACCAGTTTGCACTCTCTCTCTCTTGCCCCATCCATCCAGTAAATTAGTTACATTAACTGACTATGTATATGCATTTTTTATTGGTAGCATGAAGTTGCAACTGAAGGTGAGACTGGGAAACTATTCAGAGCAAACTTTCATGATCGTGAAGGCAGGACTGTTCTTATACTAAGACCCGGAATGCAGGTACCCAAAGAGGTTCAGTAAATTTTAATTCTAGCCTTTTACCTTTGAAATAATGTGAAAAAATTATGGCTTCGTATATTTCCAGAATACGACATCACTGGAGAACCAGATGAAACATCTGGTGTATAACCTCGAGAATGCCGTACTTAATCTTCCTGAAGGACAGGAACAGATGGCATGGTTAATAGACTTTACGGGATGGTCTTTGAGCACCAGTGTCCCCATTAAATCTGCCAGAGATACTATCAATATACTACAAAATCATTACCCTGAGAGACTTGCATTAGCGTTTCTTTACAGCCCACCTCGCATATTCGAAGCATTTTGGAAGGTTTGTTTTATTTAATCCTTGACATAAGTTTCATTCTATTTGTAGCTCGTATAATATTGCAGTTGCATTCGTAAACTTGAAAATACTTCTCATGGATTTCACCAGGTGTCTCTATTTCACATTTACATCTCAAGGCACCTTTACGGCCCTTATCGTGCAATGCACATTCTTGCTGAATGCTTAAGTTCTGAATAATATCTGAAAAGCAACCATGCATCTCCACCATATATATTGAAATTCATGTGTGACACGATAGAAAATTCCCCTAACCATGACGTGCACAACTTAATGTGTCAGTCGCTGTTGTGGTGAGCTCACAATAGTGTGTCTTTTTGTAATCATGACGACTTAAGATTCACTCCCTTGGCCCACATTAACCCCGAGCACATTAGGCTACGCCGGGGGTTATTTGAGAGCATTCACATAGTAGGCAAATATTTTGTTTCTTGCAGCTTTCATTACGTCTGATATGTTTTCTGTCTCTATTGCAGGTTGTTAAATACTTTTTGGACCCAAAAACGTTCCAAAAGGTGAGATTCGTTTACCCAAAGAACAAGGACAGTGTAGAACTGATGAGATCTTATTTCGACGTGGAGAATCTCCCTACTGAGTTTGGAGGCAACGCCACGCTGCAGTACGACCACGAGGACTTCTCCAGGCGGATGGCACTGGACGATGTGAAATCTGCCAAGTTGTGGGGTTTCGAAAAATGCCAACCTAATGGTTTCGTAGGAGCAGAGGTGGCACCGGAGCCCGAGTCCCTCGTTCCACCAGCCAGCTGAGCCATAGGTAATGGCAATGGCAATGGCAATGGCAAACTATATTATGATTAAAATAAAACTGAGTGTTGTCTAGAAAGCTCTACAGGATACTAAATTAACCAAACTGTAGTTAATACAGCTTGTGTGGATGCCGTAGATTGTGAAAATGCTGAAGTTTATTTAATCTTATATCATGTTTATTGGGAGAAGGTGTTATTTTTATTTTCATATGTGCTTATGCTCTACCAGTATAGTACCAGAATATTAATTGGGCAATATTTTGTTTTATGTATATAAGAAATAATTTATGCTATTTGTAAAAGATCTGATGTGAACTGTGGTTATGTCTAGATGGAGGAATTTTAACTTTGAAGTCACAAAGATCTGAGATATTGAATTTCTTTGATTCGAAATCCATTATTTTGAAATTTCTTGATTGCTCCGGTGCTACCCATGTGAATTTATGCACGGAAAATAATATAAATTTGAGTGGGGCTTGGGTGCACCATGTGCACAATAATTCTATGGTGCATCACTCATACAATATTTTTTCCGTGCACCTAAAGTACGGTTGATTTACTCATACAGTATGGTTGATTTACTGACTGATACAGTATGGTTAATTTGCTCATCCAGTATTATGGTGCACAATAAGTCGATTGCGCGCCTTGTGCACACAAGTTTTTGTCCATAATTTATTATATTAATAATATGTGGTAAAATTATATTATTGTTAAAAAAACTATAAATTGTATGAGTAAAGGGCGAAATAGAATAAAAAAAGAATTTAAAACCTGTAATAATTATATAAATTAAGAGTCATGGTGCAAACCAATCAGGTACATGATACAAATTACTACAAAATCTAATAAATTATAAATATACTCTCTATTTGTAATAATGTAAATAAAACTTGTAATAATGTAAATTAAGAGCCACCAATTAGGTATATGATACAAATTGCTACAAAATTTAATAGATTATAATTGTATTCTCAATATCTCCTTATATACACCATTCGAAATTTAGTTATTATATTTTTTGGTCACAATTTAAATCATGTCTAGATAGTGGATGTTCTCGCTACTTGAACAATCCAACTTTATCGTTCAAACCATGCCAATTCGTAATTGTTAGCAGTATAGAAGAGAACGTGCATGAGCATGCACAAGAAAGCAGCTCAGCAACAGCTTGAGTTAGTTACAATATTGTTACAATTCTGTTAGATAGAATGTTCTAGAATTGTTGTGTATTTATGACGTGTATAAATACTCCCTTGTACATGAATTTTGAAATAGAATGATCATATTTCACTGCATCTAAGATGGTATCCAGAGCCAAGTGTTTAACCGTCACTCTGTAACCGTTTTTTTTTTCCAAGATTTCTTCGATCCAGCTTCCATGGCGACGATCAACGTCAGCTTCTCTCCTCCTACTTTCACCGCTATTTCTCTTCGGTTAACCCGTGCCAATTACTCTCATTGGCGTACACAAGTTCTGTCAATCATTCGTGCTCATGATTACGAAGAAATTCTCCTGGGCAATTTATCCAAACCACCATAGTCAGTTTCTGTAAGATGCATGTGTTTTCTCTCAGCTCACCCATTTTGTTGATGAGTGTGAGGGCAAGACAAGCGAAACTGAATTCCTAGTTTGTGCAGCAAGGGTTTTAAAGGTCTATATTCCCCACCCCAATATGATTGGAACATCTGTATTTTGGAATTAAATTGTCTACCAACCATGACATTGAAATGTTGGAAGGCAGCACACACTTCTGATTTTAGAGTGAGTGGATTAACCAAACAAACCTACTGAAATCATCTAGAGATAGACATAGTATTTATAACCAGCAGTAGAAGGAACAGATGAGGGACCCCAGACATCACTATGGATTAGTTGGAAAGGGGCAGTAGTATGTGGAGCAACAGAAGAAAAGTGTAATGAGTGCATTTTGCCCAATTTGCATGGCTCACAAAAAGGAACATAACTACTATTTATTGGAGATTTCAAAAGTGACAGTACATGTGTTAGTACAACTTTACATGGATGACCTAGTCTTTGGTGCCAAACAGTGGCATCAGTAGTGGAATTCACAGTAAAACATGAAATCTCCTTATTTGATAGAGAACTATTACAAGAAATCACAGATGTATCTGTAGACTGAATTCTTGCGGGAGGGGCAGACTTGTTGGGGTTGAAAGAGGCTTGAACATGATGAGCTTGATGGGATGAGACAGGAGAGTTTGTTGAGATCAAGTATTTATAGGCCATCTTTAAGAGTTCCTCTCAGCAGAGTCTTGTGACTGATCTTTTCCTTAACAAGGCAAAAAGAATCATGAAACTCAATAATCACATTTTTATCTTTTGTAAATTTTGATATGCTGAAGGGACACATAGGATGTTTTTGAGAATTAAGGATTTAGTGGAAGTAGGAATGTGAGAATGAGCAATATGAGTGAGAGAGTTGAGAACCATTACCAACTGTTAGTTTGTCTTTCCCACAGTAGTCTAATTGGATATCAAGACCTTGGAGTTGAGACGCAACATGTAGCACCACTGTCCATGCACCAGGTGCTATCAATACCATCAGCAACATTGTTGTGCGAAGAAGCAGCATGAGCTTGAGGCCTGATAGGAGTCTGAGTATCATCCTTGCATAAAATGGATCAAGACCTTGAAAAGAACCATCAAACCGTTTGAAACATTTCGCAGCAACATGATTATTCTTGCCACACAACTGGTACTGAACTTTGTTTTTAGAAAAAATTCCCCTGCCTCGGCCAGTGTTGGTAAAACCTCCTCTATTGGTATTGTATCCACCTCTAGTGTTAGAATTTTTGCCTCCCTTATTTCCAGGATATCCTCATGGCCAGCGAAATTTGCGGAATGTGTGTTTTCCACATGAAACCGCTGCTGAAGATGCATTTCATGAGATTGAAGAAGATAGTGTAACTCAGAAAGAGAGATAGCATCGGACTTCATAGTCAGGTTGACGATTACAGATTCATACTCCGGTCCTAATCCAGTGAGAATGTACTGAATTAAGTCTTCATCAGGCAGAGCCTGTTTAGCAGCTATAACAAGATCAACATACCCTTGCATTTGAGGACGTAATCATCGACAGATAGATCTCCCCTTTTGGTGCACTGCAACAACGATTTGAGATGCATTACTCGAGCTCGCGATTGCGACTTGTTCATTTCCTCGAGAATTGTCCATAATTCAGCAGCAGATTGACATCGAGAAACGTAGCCTAGCATATTCTCTGAAATTGAGGCGAGAAGCCAGCTGAAAAAAAATTGATCCTTCCGAATCCAGATCTGAAACGCAAGATTGAGAATCGATGACGCTGGAGGAGCAGTGGTGGAATCAGAAGTCGTATTTGGCGAAGCAGAAGTGATAAACTATGGTGGTTTGGATAAATTGCCCAGGATAATTTCTTCGTAATCATGAGCACGAATGATTGACAGAACTTGTGTGCACCAATGAGAGTAATTGACACGGGTTAACCGAAGAGAAATAGCGGTGAAAGTAGGAGGAGAGAAGCTGGCGTTGATCGTCGCCATGGAAGCTGGATTGAAGAAAGCTTGGGAAAAAAAACAGTTACAGAGTGGCTGTTTAGCACTTAGCTCTGGATACCATCTTAGATGCTGTGAAATGTGATCATTCTATTTCAAAATTCATGTACAAGGGAGTATTTATACACGTCATAAATCCACAGCAATTCTATACCATTCTATCTAACATAATTGTAACAATATTGTAACTAACTCAAGCTGCTGTAGAGCTGCTTTCTTGTGCATGCTCATGCACGTGCTCTTTATTTATGGCGTGTATAAATACTCCCTTGTACATGAATTTTGAAATAGAATGATCACATTTCACAGCATTTAAGAGATTCTTAAAAAGATTAGTATGATCTTTGCACAAGGACAATACATATAAAGAAAAAGTACTTTGACGATATAATTACAAAGTTTCCTAACTTGAGAATATTAGTATACACCTATGTTAGTACAACATGTATAAATCGAGAACTGAGAAAAATAACTTGATGGTTTAGCAGTGTTCTAGAAGACGTTAGTCGCATCGGCAGATTAAGGTCTAGCATCTAATTGAGATTAGACAGGATTAATCGGCTCTAAGACTATGGGGGAAGGAGTCAGTGAAAAAACATAGGCCATCGAGGACAGTCTAGCGCCTAGACGAGGTATAATCGAAGATAGATGAGACTTTTATAATAGATTTATATAATACTAAGATAACTATTAAGCTCCAGATAGAGCTGCATTCTGACTATGGATCAATTAACCGAGGCATGTTTATAACCTCATACGACTCTCCAATCCGGCGCATCATGTAAACAACTTGGCAAGTACATAATTTGTGGAGTAGTTCTCTTGTACATTAACTATATGGATCAAAGATTTATGCAATCGGGTTGTGAACGGACTTACGTGTTGTGTGGAATTTTTTCATGGAAAGATATAGTTATTTATACTGAGGGTCCGCTTGGATACAAATCATCAATGCCAATGCCAATGGATATGAATGAGAGGTCAATCACACTATGGAATGAAATGGGTGGAATTGTTAATAAAATGGAGCAATGATTAACTAATTTATTATGTAACAAGCACCATAAATGAGAATGAGTCCTCATTCATTCCCATTCCTTACCCCTAAATCCTCCAACCAAGCGGGCCCTGAATCACAATACATTTCAGATCCTTCTACACATAAACTGCAATCTAGTATTTATGCACTTGGTGTATATATGTCGTCATAATTGTGTATTTAATAAGGTGCGAACAAATCCATCAATTCCATATAAAGAGATTGATTCTGACAGTTACGTCAAGTTGAGATATAAAGTTCTTCCAGGGTAATAATATAACATTTCATAAAAATGCAATGCAATATTTTGGTGTTGTATGTGCAACGATTCATGGAATCTTATTAAATGATTGAAAAAGAAAACAAAAAAAAAGCAAAAAATGACAAGTAATCTACTATCGTAAATAGAAATGTCAACAATAATTGGTCCAACTATATTTGCCACAAGCTCTAAGACAGGTCAAAAGATCTAATAAGGGCTTCGAAAATTCAGGCATAACCCTCAAAGTCAAGCCAGGGTTAAGGCCAAAGACATGTATCGAACGTCATAAAATTAATTAAATAGATAAATAATTAATGGTATAGTTTAATACATATTAAAAATCTAAACCTTATAACTTTAATATGAAAACTATTTAAATAAACATAAATACTAGCTAAAACACACACACAAAAAGAATTCAACATAATAATTTAATAAGTAAATTAATTCAGATTTAGAATTATTTGAAATAAAAATCTAAACAAAATAAACATAAAGAAATTACGAATTTTTTTAATTGTGTCACCAAATATATATAAATAACTTTCATATTAAAACTATACGGTTCATATATTTTTAAAATCATAAGATTTTACTTATAATCTTTATATTTATTTAAAAATAGATCAGAATATTCAGTTCATATTGGTCGAACATTTCATAAATATTCGACCAACATGTGCTCGACCGATGTAGATTGAACAGTTGAAACATCTTGGATGATATACGGTCGAATATAATACTTAAATAAAGATTTTATTGTATAAGAGTATTTTTTAGAAAAATCCGAGTGTAAATAGCCGGGCCCATATAAAAAATCACGACAAATTGAAGGCAAGACAGTAAGCGCGCCAAATTCGCACCCATTTTTCCACAGCTGTGAAAATTCGTATCCATTTTCCCTATCTCAAATCCTCTCTCTCTCTCTCTTCTAAAAATGGTTTGATGATCGCGAATCTGTCCGAGCCCCTCCCCAATCGGCAAATATTCATGAAATCGATCAGGTGTTTGAAAATTTTCTGTAAATTTTGGTTAATCTTAAGTGTACAGTCGAGAGAAATTCGGTAACAACGGAGTATCGAGAAAATTTCCGAAGATCGGGAGAAACAGAACTCAGCTGAAGGTTTTCGGTTAAGATTTATCGTTCATGCGCAGTTGATTTTTTGTTTTATTGGCCAGGGGAGGGGTGCATTGGCAATATTCTATGAACACTACACAGATTATTAGGGAAATTAGTAGGTTATCTGCTCCGATTCCAAAGAGGTATTAAAGATGGAATGGCTGATCCTGACAGTTATGGAAACCCTGACCGTGAAATTGAGCAGGTATTCCTTCTGTTTCTCTCTCTTGTTTACTCCTACAACATTGTATGAGTTGAAGCTATATCTTATAGAAATTAATGAACTGCCACAGAAAATGGTTTAATATTCTTTGTCCAAGCTTACTAAATTTTAGTCAGTCCAGCTCTTTTTATTCTACTCTACCATGGAAATAATTTAGTTTATGATATTTTAAAGCTAAAACGAGTCAGTTTGGTGCCTGCTTTACTCACGCTCAATCTGATGATTCTCTGAAGGCACTCATTGCTTTGAAGAAAGGAACACAGTTGATCAAATACTGCAGAAAAGGGAGGCCTAACTTTCGTACATTTAGACTTTCTGCAGTAAGCAATTTCTCTCATCATTGGCTTCACCTTTGAGATCTTTCTCCGACATTAATGTTGTTGCTCTCATGGAAGTGTAAGATGATATCTTGGTACACTGTATAGTGGAAGATCTAGAACAGTATATATATCTTACATGGGACGATGTTTAAGGCTTTAAGCACTCATAATGCTTTTTTTGATAGTAAAAGCACATATTTTAATTTCACATAAAGCTTTGAATGTACGTTATAATTTCTGAAAAGCGGGCATGTTGATCCCTGTGTGTGCAAATGTAGCATTCCTGAATATGGAGAAGATATGTAACTAATCTTCCAATTTTGAAAAGAAATTCTTGATTTAGAACTAAGAGATCAGAAACTTGTTACAAAACTGTATTGTGATGCTTTTAGGGAAGTTCCTCTGCATCCCCCTTTGGGGTATTTCAATCTTATCCTAAACTATGACGTTTTGGTTTTATTATGTGATTATCAACTGTAGCTTACAAATAATAAGTTTGTTTTTAAACGCCCAAGTGAATCTCTATTGTTCCTTTCGCTTGTTGCATAGTAATATTATATAAGCATGAGGTTCCTAAATCTTCGCAAAAAATGTGATTATCTTTTGATAACTTGACTTATATGGACGCCGGATGCCTGAGATATTATATTACCTCCAGGATGAAAAAACATTAATCTGGTACTCTCATGGAGCAGAAAAGCAATTGAAGTTATCTTCTGTTACACGGATTATACCTGGACAGAGAACTGTAAGCAAATCTCTTATGGCTGATTATGTTTTTGGAGTTCATGCGATTTTCTGTGAGTACCATACCTCTCCTCTGATGCATACTTTTTTCCCCTCTGCCTCCTGCAGCCTGTCTTTAAAAGATATTTGCGCCCAGAAAAGGAGTACTTGTCATTTTCACTCATATATAATGATGGTGAAAGATCTCTTGATCTGGTAAGTGGTTAAGCATAATTATGATAGTTGACTTGACCCCATTTGTGACACATTTTCTCTCATTAACTGCCTCTTCTCTATCTTTGTAGATTTGCAAGGACAAAATTGAAACTGAAGTCTGGATTGCTGGCCTGAAGGCTCTAATATCAACTGGTCAAACATATAATGGGCGTAATAGAAGTCAAGTTTCTGATGTAAATGTCACTCCAGCTCTTGCTCTTGTAGTAACTTATTTTTTTCTTGTGGCATGATATCTTTATTTTGCTGTGTAACCTATGCTAATTTCTTATGCATCTAACTTTGTGCATACAATTTATAGGTTTTCCATCCAGATCACTTTCCGAAAATTCCTGTATTCCTGTTATTCTAATGAAGCAAGTCATGGACTGGTTGTGGATGATTATATGGTTTCCTTTTGCGATTCTTTTACATGGGAAACAAAATAGAAGTTGTAGATTAAGGTTGAATGGGATGCGTATCTTCAGTGAGGCTCTTAACACATACTTTAGAAAGACAGATTATGAATGTATTGAAGATATTTATAGAAATGTCACTATGATTTTGTGATTTTTGAGAAATCTGGAAACTTCCTCTGAGTTGTGAGTTTTAATACTAGAGCAGATCCGACATTCCTTTCCCATGCTTCCTGGAAAATTCTGGGAAACAGCCTATATGTTTAGTTTTAAAAATATTTCGGTATCTTGTTACTTTTTAAATCTAGCATAAAAGTAAAAGTAACCTGAATATTTGAAAAGACTAACTTGGTGAAGCATATTAATAAGTCACTCATTTAACTCTCTATATGATCTTATAAAAAAAATTAACTCTACATATGTGAATGCAGTTTCTTGGTTGCGGTAATATCTCTCAAGCAAATCGCCTATCTGGAGTGAAACTAGAATCCAATTTAAGTATCGACTCCAGTAGAGCCTCCAGCAGAGCCTCCACCAGTTCCAGTTCCAGTTTTCGTGACTATTATCTGAGTAGGTGTAGCTCACATGTGGGATCTGAATGTGCAAGTATGCAATTACGAACGGGTGGCGGAGATGGTTTTCGTATTAGTACAGAAGGTTTCCGCATTAGTGTGTCAAGCACTCCTAGTTGTTCTAGTCAGGGTTCTGGAATAGATGACATAGAATCTCTTGGTGATATTTATGTGTGGGGAGAGATATGGTCTGATAGAATACCAGATGGAACTGGGAACACAACTCCAATAAAAAGCGATGTCTTGACTCCTAAAATGTTGGAGTCGAATGTAGTTCTTGATACACAACAAATTGCTTGTGGTGTTGGACACATTGCTCTTGTTACTAGGCAAGGTGAGGTTTTCACATGGGGTGAGGAATCTGGAGGCAGACTGGGTCATGGGATTGAGAAGGACTTTAGTCG
The DNA here is from genome assembly GCA_958295605.1 of Ajuga chamaepitys. Lineage (NCBI taxonomy): Eukaryota > Viridiplantae > Streptophyta > Magnoliopsida > Lamiales > Lamiaceae > Ajuga > Ajuga chamaepitys. Next base: position 2,494,752 of record OY282499.1, read on the forward strand.
TCCTAAACTAGTAGAGTTCTTGACTATTACAAAAATCGAGTTTGTTGCGTGCGGTGAGTTTCATACATGTGCACTTTCTTTGTCTGGTGCTTTATATACGTGGGGTGATGGGACGCACAATGTGGGACTCCTCGGTCATGGGAATAATGTTAGCCACTGGATACCAAAAAGAGTCTACGGGTCTTTAGAAGGCATTCAGGTCCTTTCAGTTGCTTGTGGCACCTGGCATTCAGCAATTGTAACTTCGACTGGGCATTTGTTTACTTTTGGGGAAGGTGCATTTGGAGCTCTTGGTCATGGTGACTATGAAACCGCACTGTATCCAAAGGAGGTCGAGTCATTAAGTGATTTGAAGACTGTTTCCGTTTCTTGTGGAGTGTGGCATACCGCTGCTATTGTTGAAATTTCAACCTCGGCTGCAAATGCTTCTTCAAGAAAGCTATTCACCTGGGGTGACGGTGATAAAAATCGACTAGGTCATGGGGACAAGAAGAGTTATCTTCTTCCAACGTGTGTTTCTGGTCTTATCGAGTACGACATCCATCAGCTAGCATGTGGGCATGACATAACCGTCGCTCTTACCACATCCGGCCATGTATTCACCATGGGAAGTCCTGCGTACGGTCAGCTGGGGGACCCACAATCCGACGGAAAGTTTCCTAGATTAGTTAAAGAAGGATTAATGGGAGAGTTTGTTGAACAAATATCTTGTGGGACGCATCATGTTGCAGTCCTAACTGCAAAAAATGAAGTGTTTACTTGGGGAAGAGGAGCCAACGGGAGGCTTGGACATGGGAACTCAGAAGATTACAAAATTCCAACATTGGTTGTAGCTCTTAAAGAATTACAGGTGAAGAATATTGCATGTGGCTCAAGTTACACAACAAGCATATGTATCCATAAGTGGGTCGCGGCAGCTGATCAATCGGCTTGCACAGCTTGCAGACAGGCTTTTGGTTTTACTCGAAAACGACATAACTGTTATAACTGTGGTCTTGTACATTGTCACCATTGCAGTTCAAAAAAGTCAGTACGAGCCGCGCTTGCTCCGGTTCCTGGGAAACCACATCGAGTGTGTGACTCTTGCTATAATAAACTCAAAAGAGCTGCAGAGGCTGGAAATACACCAACTCTAACTCGAAGACCATCTCGTAAGTCGATAGATTGGGGAGAGGGAAGAAATTCAAGGGTTCTTTTCTCCCATAAAGTGGAGCCAGTCAAGTACCTCGAGGTTAAGTCTGGAATACAGGGAACATCTGATAACTTTACCATGGTGCGAGCTTCCCAAGTTCCGTCACTTTCACAACTCAAGGATATTGTTTTTCCAAGTTCACTTAGTTCCCTAAAGCTGTTTACCACATCAGCTCCGCATCATCTTCAGGCCCAGCTACAGTATCAGCCCAACTCAAGGCTCTCTTCTCCATACTCGCGAAGACCAAGTCCTCCGCAATCTGGTAGTCCTGTATCTTCAAGGGTCGCAATTGATAATTTGAAGAAGACAAATGATGCTTTAACCCAAGAACTGTCCAAACTACGTGACCAGGTATGTATTTCTCTTGTTAACAAGTTCTTCTCTGTACTTTTATTTATTTGCTGCCATGAAATATTGATTAGCATTTTGGAATATTTCATATTTTTCAAATATAGGTTAAGAGTTTGAAACAAAAAACTGAAGTCTGTGATACAGAAATTGAGAAGGTAAAGAAAACCACCATAGAAGCTACTTCGTTGGCTGCTGATAGATCTTCCAAATGTACTAGTGCAATGCAAGCTGTCAAGACCATCGTAGATCAAGTAATTCATCTATCTCATTTCTTCATTCATCTCCTGCAACACTTCCTTATTCAAAATTTATATAGTTGAAGGGTTCTATTTGCATTTCAAAGAACTAAGATAATAGCATAGTAGTTTTTCTAACTGCATGAAATTAATGACACTATCAAAATTACTAGTGAAGAGACTACAATATTATCTTGAAATCTATATTTCTGCTCCTTAACTTGTGCAACATTCGTACTAAGTGACATCATATTCTTTTTGGGAAATTTATGAGAATTATCATTCAATTTTTTCATTGGCAAACTAAAACCTATATTTGTGTTGCACAACAGTTAAATATATTTGAGATAAATCTAGCAATTTGTTTACGTTCAATAATATGAATATGGTCACCATTGCTTAAAGCAACAACAGTTAAATATATTTGAGATAAATCTAGCAATTTGTTTACGTTCAATAATATGAATATGGTCACCGTTGCTTAAAGTTGTAGGTGAGAAATGACAAGTCCAAGATTACAACATCTGACTAGTTGGCCAGTTGAATATATTCTTCTGTCATTATTATTAATTGTTCAACAATATCATGTTATTGATGTACTTTTTTTATGTGTCATTGTTCATGGTTAAAATTGATTTGTCACGCCCTATTTTCCAACATTTTAATAGCATTCAAATTCTTGGAACATTTGGTGATTGGACTAGCCCATCGAAATATATTTTGTAAGAAAGAGAGTCTTGAAACTTTGATTTCTGGAAAAAATACATGTGGGGAAAATAACTAAAATAAAACATTCATAATTGCTTAAAATGCACGCCCATAATCTTTGCCTCAACCTTCTTTGCTCATTCACTATTGGCGAGTAGTTGGCACTATTAGCATACTTCAAAAACTTTGTAGTCGTTTTACAATTTTCGTTTTGGTGTATTTTGTTTGTTATTATATAATACATTTTTGGAGTAGTTGTTATCACTAAAATTTTGAAAAAGGGTTACTATCTCACTATAATCAATTATTAACTTGCTTATACATCAACTACTATGGCTGTTAGTACTTAGTTTATCTTTGTATTGATTTTTTGTATTTAGTAATGAATGATGCAGTTAATGAGCTTCCTATTCGGATGTCTGATTCATATTATAGACCAATATCCAAAATAAGTAAATGATAACTTTTTATGTAATTAGTTTGAAACTTATTGTTAGTTGCCGTATACACCTCTATCATAGTATAGTAAAATTAATATTTATGTTTGAACTCACAGTAGATGTGGTTAAAAAACCACGGTGTAAAACTGTCCGCTTGCATTTTTTTCCCACTAACTGTTTATTTACCTAATTATTATTTTTGGTTCTAATATTTATTTTCTAGAAATATATTAAATGAAAACTTCTTAGTAATTATTTGGCATAAGTATTTAATATTCTTACAGATTTTAATATAAAAGCACATTGTCACGAACTTGTTCCTTAACACGTCCAGTACACTTAGCTCATTCCCTATGTCAGTCTTGCTGCTGAGCGAGTGTTCAAGTGAAAGCTAAGTAAGAACTCTGAAAGATTAGTGGGAAAGCTTTGTAATCACTTGAACTTAAAACTCTTGGATGATCAATTTGATCTAAGGGCTAGGAGTTGTTCTTTAGAACACTTCCAACTCTTTACAACTTCAAGAACTATGTAGAAGGATCCAAACTATTCTAGAGAATTCTTACCCGTGGGCTAATTTGTGGCTAGACTTGGGAGAACTTCCAAGTTCATGAGGAAAAATGCAGTCTTGGCCCAAAGTGCGTGACAACATGATCTATAGTGTGATCCCATTTACCATTTCTGGTAAAGAAAAAGGTTAAAAAGAAAAAGAGTAGGTCTACTAAAAAAAATTAAAATCCTCGAAGCTGAAAAATTGAAAGAGACCCTTTAAAACTGAGAGAAACCCCCTAAAACATTGAAAAAAGAAAGAAGCTAAACACTGAAATAAAATGAAAAGAAGCTAAACACTGAAATAAAATGAAGAAAAAAGAGAAAATCCTAGGAGAAAAATAAAAGCACTGGAAGCTGAAAAGGATAACATCAGTAATATAATTTAGGCGCCGTCCTAACAAAATACAATACATTGTGATAGTCATATAAATTTTGTCAAACAGAAATGACTTTCATACATTTGAGATAATATGCGTCTTTCGATCTCTATTTGCGCCTAGTCCTGGTGATTATTGAAATAGTTATGTGCGTTCATCAAGAATGGTGCAACTGTTTCATCAGATTCATCTTTCCCTGAAAGGAACATTTAACATTCAAAAAGACCATGTTGTTTTCCAGATACTACTATGATATCTTGTTTTAGAAATTTGGTTCTCTCCATTATTACTCTCTGGATGTTAGGTTCTCATGCTCTCTCTCTCTTTTTTTCTGCGCATTGTATGACTTATAAACTCTAATAGACCATGTTGTTTTCCAGATACTACTATGATATCTTGTTTTAGAAATTTGGTTCTCTCCATTATTACTCTCTGTATGTTAGGTTCTCATGCTCTCTCTCTGTTTTTTTCTGCGCATTGTATGACTTATCAACTCTAATATTAATAGCTAAGGGATCTTTACAAATATTTATGTGATTGAGGAATCTTTTGAGATATTTGTTGTTGATTTAGAGATCTCTACATACATTTTTTTACTGAGAGACCTTTTGAAATATTCGTGGAACTAAAGGACCTTAAAATTCATGTTGCCTAAACTAAATGCAAAAGCTATTATAAAAGAGAAATGATGCATTTACACCTTTTGAGCAAATGCGAATTACTTCCCCTTCACCCGAAAGAAGTGGTTTCTTCAGTTCAGTTAGAAACATTACTCATTTTTTTTTGGATGGTGAAGTAGGCTGTCTCTGGATATTGAAAATATTATGGTTTCCACTTATTAGTGGAAGCCAAATCTTCTGCTATATGTCGAAGATATTATGTAATATTTTCTTCTAGACTATTTGAACAGAATCTAAGTTCCGTAACCATGATTGACCATCATTTGTTAGTCATTGCTTGATAATGAAGAAGTAAGAACATTTTCACCACAACAAAGAACACTTGGAGAATTCAAATTTTCTGTAGATAATATATGGTTATTTTTGTTAGAACACCATTGCGTCTATTAATGTTGTGTTCCTTTTGATAAGTGAAGCTTTTATCTCTTTTGTGATATAAATTTACGTACTAATGTATTATCTTCTTTTTGTTTTTAGTTAATAGAAATTAAAGAGAAGTTGCCTTCCGAGGTATCAGAGAGTGAATCCTTTAAAGTAATGAAGGCTCAAGTTGAATCGTTTCTGGAACCAAAACATGAGCAACAGAATCATCTCGATAAAGCAACATTAGCCCGTGAATCAAGCAGCAAGGATCATCATCCTAACAATGGTACATCTGTTACGAGTCAGTCAATATCGGAAGGTGGGTCTGGGACACCTGAAGCTGCAAAAACCGAGCGAAGAGAAATTACGGAGCAATTTGAACCAGGTGTTTACGTCACGTTGCTTGTCTTATCAAACGGAACCAAGTACTTCAAGAGGATTAGATTCAGGTATGTTAGTATCTAAATTTTTTATCATTATTTGCACATTTGAACCGTAGAAGAACTGCATTTATTAGTTATCAGGAAAACTCAAAATGATTATTGAGACTGAACCAATTTTTATGAGAGATACAGTTTTAATTGAATGGTATTCTTTCTCCTCTTATAATCTGTAATATAATTTTCATGTTTGTATATAATAGTTTTTATTTCAGCATTTAATCTGTCTTTGACATTTTAAATATTTAATATTGATGATTATATCTGTTTAACAAATGCAATTTTATCCCTTTTTCTTTTATAATTTTAAAAGAAATGTCGTATTAGAACAATCAGTGATTTGTAGCCATATCATGCAATTGCTAAACACTTAAATGTTATTGCAGCAAGCGAAGATTTACCGAGCCGCAGGCAGAAGTATGGTGGAAAGAAAATAAAAATAGGTTATTACAAAAGTACAGTCCAAGCAAAACAACTGATGTACAAGTAGAAGCACCTGACAACTGAGCGGCCAGCACAGGTATCTGAGGTGGTATTGTAGGAGATGTTTTCTTAGGTTAGACTGTATAGAGAAGTAAATGTAAAGATAGCAAACTATATCTCTGATGATTAGATGAACAATTTTGTAATTTTGTAGTTAGATTTTAGTGACTTTCTTATTATATGATTACAATGAATTAAGAAGTCTTTCTTGATCATTTTCATAACTATCTTGCATATTTTTACTAGTAAGCAATAAATAATATTATTATAAATATAATAGAAGAAACACTAAATTAGTGGTTGAGGAACTTCAACAAAAAAAGTGAAAGTTTTTGCTGATTAACCATAAGTTTTTGTACAATAAATTAGTGGTCGAGGAGCTTCAACATAAAAGGTGAAAGTTTTTGTCAGTGAATTTGACGGGTTTGAGGGGCGGATAAAAAGAAAAAGTAATTGTATTTAAAAAAAACGACAAAAAAGGCGGATAAAAAGAAAAACTAATTGTATTTCAAAAAATCGACAAAAATGGAAATAGATAGAGAGAAAAAGTGTAAATGAGAGACACGAAAATGATATGAGTGCTAAGATACGACAGGTGAAAGAGAAAGTGAAGTACTTCCTTAAAATATAAAATAAAATGGAACGACTCTTCTTGAACTTTATTAAAATAGAGATTTGAGTGCTAATAAGACACATGACTCTTCTTGAACTTCATTTAAAAAGAGATTGAGATTTTTTTTTCTATTAAAAGATATAATATTTATGGTCATTTTTATTGTAGGGGAAGTTGACTTGTCTTGAACTTTATAAAATTAAAATGTTTGAGAAATTTTTAATTTATTATCAAAGATATAAATTTATGGCTATTTTTATCGTAAGAAATGTTATTTCTTATATAGAAGTAACGGTAAAGATAGATATAGACAGACAATCACCAAATACTGATAAAAAATCACCAAAGATTAGAGGGCCAAATTTGTAATTTGTACTTGGCTTTTTATTCTATGATGGAAGAAGTCTTCTCGCTCTCTCTCCCTCTGAACAATGACATGAATTTAACTTCTTTAAGCATTCTTGAAGTACTAGTAAAGTGCATATTTATATCACGTGAATAATTAAATTTGATATAAACTTTTTAATTGTTATTATAAAAATATAATGTTTAATGTGCATTTATTATGTTTTTTAAAATTATAAGTACATGTGGAAAAAGAAGATATACTTATTTCTAACAAATCTTTTTGATACAATTAAACACTTCAACTTTATTTATAATTATGAACTAGTCAATGAATAATGGAGATTTAGTTTATCAACAAATACAAGTTTAGTTCTTATACTTCTTTCAAATATTCCGTAGAAAATATTTTCTTGGTAAACTTATTAAATATTTTATATAAGAATTATTCTTTAGAAATATAGATTATTCATTTTTTTGTTAGTTTCTTTAACTCTATGTCAGTAAAATATAAGTACCCATAGTTTTAGAAACCTACCTCAATAGAATATTAGATACTTAATTAGTCACTGAATTCTTCAAAGTAATTAATATTAACAAATACTTAAGTTTGCAAAGTATCATATGTATATATATAAATAATCTTGATATGAAACTCACCAATGATTTTCTTATGGAACCCACCGCTTACTTTAATAATAAAAACACGGTACATTCTTTTCTGATTTGTTTTTACCGACGTTATTTTATCCCACAAATTTAGGAAACTTATACTTTCCACTCATAAGCTGCTTAAGTATCAAAGACTCTAGCTTTTATAACTAACCAAAATCACTTTTATTCTCAAAACACTACATACTTTTGGTTTTAGGCTATTTTGCCACAATCTTTTTTTTTTTTTCCATCACTTCTTCAAAAGTTAAGCAAAGAAAAACATCCACAGTGTTTGAGAATATAGGTGATTTTGGTTAGATATAAAAGCTATAGTGTTTGAAAACATCTTCTTAATGTAAACAGTTACACCCTACAGTTTTCCTGTCAATTTTCACTGGCCAACACAAAAAATTCGATCAGAGCTCTCGTCAAGAACCACAACAATTAAACTAAAAGGTAAGACCATGAATAATAGTTGTTTAGTGATACATCAACTAAACGTTTGATGGAAAGGACAAGTAGTTACCCAGCACAAATCCATTACATTATTTCTTAATTTGAACACATCCTTCACAAGAACCCAAAATAGAAGCTTAACATCAAACTGTAAAGTGGCATTTGGAGGTATAGTAAGTGGCGAGGCAGATTCACTATATGCCAACTCCGGTGGTATGGTAAAAATTGCATTCTCGCCCTTCTTCATCGTTTTGATACCTTAATCACATCCCTTGATGATTTGCCCTTGGGCGAACTTGAAGGAGAAAGACTCTCCCTTGTCACGACTTAAGTCGAATTTTTCGTGTTGGCTAGTGAAATGGACAAGAAAAATGCAGGATGGAACTGTTTTCATTAAGGGGGTATTTACAATTACTTTTTACAAGTGCTTTTCAACTTATAGTTTGAAAAAAAAAACATTTTGGAGTGTTTGGGAAAACAACTTTAACTTTAATAGAAGTGATTTTAGGTTAAAAGCTAAAAGTAAAAAATAATTATTTTTTCCAACTTTTTGGTATTTTGATAAATAAATAGAAGTTTTTTCTCTCACTCATAAGCTTAAAGCAGCTTAAGTATCAAATAATCCAGCTATTACATTTGACCAAAATCACTTTTATTCTCAAACACTGGGGTTGTCTTCATTTGCTCAACTTTTGATAAAAAAAAGAGATTGTGGCAAAATAGCTTAAAATAAAAAGTTTCCGTTACTTAACTTAAAGTGATTAATGAAAAAAGATTGTGGGAAAATAGCTTAAAATCAAAAGTAGGTAGTGTTTGAGAATAAAAGTAATTTTGGTTAGATATAAAAGATAGAGTGTTTGATACTTAAGCAGCTTATGAGATGTTTCCTAAATTCGTGGATAAAATTACGTCGTTATAAAATAAAGGAGAAAGGAATAAGTGGAAAAGAATATATATAGGACGTTTTTATTAGTGGAGTAAGCGGTGGACTCCATAAGAAAATCTACCGGTGGATTCATATCAGGATTATATATATATAAATGATATTATGCATACTTAAAATAAGCACCATTATGGGCGATGCGCCAGTTGACTTGTTCCCCCACCCATTTTTTATTGACAAAAACTTATATGAGACCTTACACGATGTGGCGGGAAAAAAATATCACTTTTTGTGATAAAAATATCACGTTTATCTGTAAAAGTATCACTTTTTTTTAACAAAAAAAAGGCATTACTTTTTGTAGTATAAGTATAATCTTTATCTGTAAAAGTATTAATGTAATAAAAGTATCACTTTTATCTGTAAAAATATTACTTTTTTCCTGTAAAAGTATATTCCATCACACGTGTGATCATCACACACAAAGCTCACTCTTTCTCATTTAGTCTGTTTGGCTCTCAAAAAGTGTGTTCTAGTTTATTTTTTTATTTTTAGTTAATCGTCATTATTATTTCCTTTGGTATTATTTTGATTAGTTTATTTTCTAATTGAATGAACATTGATATATTTAAGAATTTTAATAGTTTTCTTCACGTGTTCTCTATAATTTAATTAGATATACAATGTGTTATTATTTTTGTTGTAAAAATCACCGACTACCTCCGAGTAATCTCCGTTTAGGTTAGACATCTAATGACTGCTTATATTTATTTCTCGACTCCTTCCCACCTTACTACGCCTACATGTGGATTAGTCCCGTCTAGACCTCAACTAGTTGCTCGGTCCGAACTGAATCTATAGTGGTGGCAATTCTACCCGACCCAGCCTATCAGGTCAAGACTATAAGTCGAGTCGAGTCTGTTGGTTCCGATGGTCACGTGGGCCAACAATTATGGAGCCCAAACCAGCCCACCCACCTTAATATAGAAAGATTTTCGAGCATGTTCGTGGCCAGACGGACTTTTGGTCCATCGGGTTGGGCCTACTGACCCAAGTTTTATGGGCCTAGATTTCTATGGTCCATCCCACCTAAAATGTCAGGCCAATTAGGTGATACTTTTTGTCATAAAAGTTATACTTCAAGAATTACTTTAACCATTTGTACATAAAAGTGTAGGCCTATAAGACCATTGAGCCCAACAGACCCATCCCGATTAGGCATGTCAACGGGGCGGGGCGGGGCGGATTTTTGGATTTTTTGACCTGCCCCGCCCCGCGCCCCGCCACGGGGCAAAAATATCTGCCCCGCACGGGGCAGGTCTGCCCCGCCCCGCCCCGCCCCGACCCGCCTTTATCTTTTTTTTTTTTCTTTAAAAATAAAAACTATTTTTTTTTAATTAAAAACCTTGTTTTTTTTTATAATTGAAATTAATAGGGTTTTAATATTTAGGTTTACATTAGTTTTATTTTAACATTTTTTATATTTTGTAAAATTAATTATTAGAAAATGAAATTTGATTATTTAAATTTATTCTAATCATAATTTAATGTATTAGGATGACATATATATAACATATCATATATTAAAATTTGATATTATAAATACATATATACACATATTTAATATTTATGTGTGTGTATATATATATATATATCTATATAATATCACATAATATATATTTAAAATTAAAATAAAATATATATATAAGGGAGGGAGCGGGGCGGGGCGGGGCAGGTCAGGGGTCATGACCCGCATCTGACCCGCCCTGTGGACGGGGCGGGGCGGGGCGTGCCCCAAGGACCTCGGATCGGAGCGGATCGGGGCGGGGCAGATCGATTTTGATATGCCTAATCCCGATGATCCAAAAGCTTGTCGACCACAGACCAGGCCAAAAAACTTATATATTTGAGGGGGATGGTTGGCCTAGGCTCAATAATGTTTGCCCACAGGACAATCGGGCCCAATAGGCCCAACTCGACTTGTAGTCGTGGCCTGATGGGCTGGGTCGGGTCGGACAAGTTGAATTACCACCTCTATAGACCTGGGCCTGGCAACTAGTTTAGGCCTAGGCGGGATTGATCGGGGTGTAAGTATGGTTAGATGAGAAGAAATCGAGAAATAAATATAAATAGTCATTAGGTGCATAGCCTAGGTGGGGATTAGTCGGAAGTAATCATAAATTTTTATAATAGAAATATAACAAATTGAATATCTGATCAAATTATAGAGAACACATTATATCTATCAATGTCTGTTTCAATTAATAAAATAAACCAATTTGAGAATACAAAAAGAAATGATAATGATAATTAATTTAATTGCTTTTCCGGGGTGCACCTAGATGAAATTTACCTGCTTTGCAGGTTATATGTTAATATTTACCATTTTTAATTTATTTGTATTTTAAATATATTTTTCCCACCTTTTTTTATTTTCCAATTTATCATTTTTAATTTATTTGTATTTTAAATATATTTTTCACGTTTATTTCTATATTGGAGCGGGCTTATATATATATATACACATACATATATATATATATATGTATTTTAATTTTGGGTCTTCGAATTTTGTGAACTTATTTTATTTATTACTCTCTCCGTCCCACTCAAAATTTGCACACTTTCCTTTTTTATCCGTCCCACTTAACTTTGCACATCCTTAAAAATGAATTTTATCTCACAATCTTCACCTTCAAAATCTTCACCCTCAATCTATACCTTTTGATAAAGTCAACTTAAAAGAAAAAAACAGTTTTTTTTTAACATCCGTGTCTGATCAGCCCCGTAAAATTAAATGGGACGGAGAGAGCATTATTTATGCCTTCGAAATAATCTCTCCGTCCCGGCTTAATTGGCCTACCTTGGTCAGGCACGGAGACTAAGAAAAAACAGATTTTGTGGAATCTTTGACTTTTTCAAAGGTGAAGGTTAAGAGTGGAGATTTAGAGGGTGGAGATTGTGAGAGAAATTTGTCATTTATAGGCTAGGTCAATTAAGTTGGGACAAACAAAATGGAAGGTAGGCCAATTAGGCCGGGACGGAGGGAGTATTTAGTAATTTTAGGATTTATTATTTTTTTGTTGTATTTTTTCTTTTTCCGAAATATGTAGTGATTCTAGTTTTTTTTTTGACATTTAATATGATTGGAAAAAAATTGGTGTACCTGACTTTAGAATTTCAAAAATAAAAATATACTTAAAATTGATATCATTTTTCGATTCAATAAAATTGAATCATGATTTGAGAGATATTATTGTAATTAATAATAGACAATTAATTATTTAAATTTAATAATTTTAGGTGAAACGTGTAAAATAGGTAATAAGTATAAGGAGAGAATATTATTTTGATCTAGCGGTTAGATATAAATTGACCAAATCTAATGGTTTAAAATAGTCAAGTTGCACCAAAGTTGGACTCTATATTTTATTAAAATAGTATAATGAATATGAAATTAAAAAAATCTTTAAATATTTACGTTATTTTTTTTAATGAAAATTGATAGTTTTGCACTGTGTCATAATATACACATGTCGTGCTAATATTACATATAATATATGTAACTTTCAACTAAGAGTAAGGTCTCATGTTCGGAAAAATTTTGTACCCTGGTGCGAATTCTATGTATTCAAGATTTAAGTAAATAAGAATTATGCTTATAAAATAATGCTAAGAATAAATAAGATATTAATTGGTTTTCTTTAAATTCTGAAATTTAAATATGCAAAAAAAAAAAAAAAAAAAGAAAAGAAAAGTGGAGGATTAATCTTGACCGATTTGGACTTGGAGGCTCGAGTCATTGTGGTATTTATTAAGGCTAAATAGTATAGTGTTAAGGATAAATAAAATAGAATGTCCTTGTAAATAGTATAGAATAACATTAAAAATAAATGTACTAATTATTATTTTTTCATGTATTAAAAGAAAAACAAGCAAAAATATAATAATAGAGTCACACGATTCTAATTTTGCAAAGATAGATTGGACAACATTGTGAAGCAAAAGGAAGTAGCTACAGATTGAAAAACATTGTGAAGCAAAATGAAGTAGCTACTAAAACCAACATTGAGAAACATTTCTAAAGGAGCATCAAATACTGATTCCACATCGCCAATGTTCGGGGCTACGTTGAACTAGTCGTTTGCAACTCTACAAATTGTACTATTTAATGAAACAATCTCAAAGTCAAAACGAGCCAGAGGATCCCCAAATTCGGTCTCACTTCGATCCATCGATGCAAAATGATTGGGAGAAATCTTCATTACAAGAACTCACATATATCAAACCCCGGGAGACTGCAGCAGATGCAACAACATCTAGAGGCATATTTCCATCTCCAAGCACGAGCATTATACAGAGCAAACCTGAGAATATCACAAAAGAAATATCCCATATCCCATATCATAAAATAAATATCTCATATCCATCAGAGCTAGGATTATAAACATACAATTGCACAAAGAGAGAATAATCTAGAACACCCAAGTGTTTGACAAGTAATACAAGGACACCCACTTGCTCATTATGAGTACCAACATATGCAAGACCTAGGCCTATAATTGCGCTTGTTTCAGTTGACGAATCTTCTTTGTCTACATAGCCTGCTAGAAGAGCCAATGCCTGAGAAAGCAAGTAACAAATGTCATTCAAAGCCTAAGGCACACAATTGCAGACTAATTCGAAGTGATACCCGAACTTCCTATCGTATGTTATGATTTTTTGGTTGTTATGATTCCTCAACAATAACATCATGTTAAAAGTTAAAGGATATTTGTAATACCTCATCCATAAGATCTATCGCCTCAAGCTCAGCATTATGCTATAAATACATGAAAAGCCCATTGCTTTGATATGTTATTTGTAGATTAAAATCCAACAAGTAGAACCAACTAAGCAAGCTGTCCACTACCTTCTCTACCATAAAAACCAAAATGCGTAATGACAACAATAATTGAAGAGGACCATACCTTCATATTGAATGCAACAATTTGCACCACCAGGTCCATTAGATCATTAATTGGGTCTTCTTCAGTCTGAAATATATTACTTCAATATCATCGGGAGATTTGGGCTCCATAACTTCAATATCCCCAACAAGAGTAACTAGAAGAGTCAATGTCTGAGAAAGCGTAGCAAATGTCATTTAAACCTTAGGGGTAATAGAGCGTTATCATATTTTCCCCATTCTGATATAAATACTTTTCAATGATGTCTCAGTACATCTTTTGGGATACAATTCTAGGAAACAATTACCTTAGGATTTGATATGCAACGGAGACTAAGAGCCAAAGGAACAACCTTTCTAATGTTTTGCCTTCCACACTGCAAAAGATGCTCTAATGAATGAATGCTCATCAAGCCCCAGTTCTTCAGCCATTGCCACCATAGCAATTCCTAGAACAGTTGTTCCCTGGTATACTCACCCTTCTCAAGATGTTGAGCACACTGGCCAAGGAAGTGTTGTACTTGCAATAGGAAAAAAGGCAATTTAGCAAACGAATGCACATTAACCAAACACTACCCAAACATTACCTAATGTGAACATTAACCTTTAGAACATTCCCTATTGAGCATATGCACAAGATAGTAGGGTCATGTCACAATGTTTTCTAATTTTTTGGTTGAATGACTTTGAAACCTCGGCTGTAGCTACAACAATATCCTTATCATAGATAGAGATGAAAATGTTAATACAGTGTAATGGAGCGTCTGCATCAACATAGTGAAATGCTACATTTTTATGTAGAATTCTTGCCATTGAACTTTATGAAAATTTGAAACGTAAATGATGTAGGATCTTTGATATTGATACACATTGCGAGATATCTATAGCTACCTTCTCCCCAAGATAAAGCAAACTAAGACCCAGATCTCAAAGGCATGAAACGAGCTAGATGATCCCCCTATTCGGTCTCACTTCGATCTATCAATGCAAAAATGATTCTGGCGACATCTTCAGTAAGAAAACCCACATATATCAAACCCAGGGAGACTGCAACAAATGCTACAACATCTAGAGGCATCTTTCCATCTCCAAGTACGAGCATCATACAGTGCGAACCTGAGAATATCACAAAAAGAAAAATCCCAGATCCATCAGAGCTAGGACTATAAAAATACAATTGCAAAAGAAAGAGAGAATAATCTAGAACACCTAATTATTTGACACCCACTAGCTCATTCCGAGCACCAGCATATGCAAGACCAAGGCCTATAATTGCACCTATTTCAATTGACAAATCTTCTTTGTCTACATAGTCTGCCAGAAGAGCCAATGCTTGAGAAACTAAGTAACAAATGTCATTCAAAGCTTAAGCCACACAATTGCAGACTAAAGTGACACTCGACCTTCCTATCGTCAGTTATGGCTTTTTTGGTTGTTGGGGGAATTGACTATATTTTTGGAAAGAGTAAAATATTCGAGTCTTACCGGATCATACTCATTCTAGACATTGTCAGTTAACAATCCCAACTCCGAGTAAAACGCAAGCAATCACATGAGTGTCAATGCTGCCAATGAACATTAATTTGATGAGCAAATACAGATTGATCAACATTGTGAAGCAAAAGAAAGTAGCTACATAAACCAACTTTGACAAACATTTCTAAAAGAGCATCAAATACTATTTAGTTAAAAAAACCTCTTATCCTATTAATGAAACCACCTACACTATTTAGTTAAACAACCTAAATATTTCACAAATTCTTTGCCTTTATTTCATAAGAGTCTCCTCCTCTGTCCTGCCCTTCGCGGGGTAGCTGCACTTCTTGATCATTTAAAAAGATAAACAATTTAAGGTAAAAATACTCTGCACCTCCCGAAGGCAGCTTGCCTCCTGAGACATACAATAATTATGTAATGAATACATGAAGGAAATGTTAGGTTGAAGTATAGGCTTCATTGCAGTTCCGGGGCCAACGTAATCAACATATATTTCTTTGACATCTCACGTATTCGATGTGTGCGTCTGGGTCGGACTTGGAGATCAATGAGGGAAAACAAAGTTGTCAACGCAGAAAAAGTCAAGTTTATTTACAAAAAAAAAAAAGTGACACAAATAGAAATAAACTCAACCGCTTCCACATCAGACTCAACCACAACTTCTGCTGCAGGAGTCGGCATAGTAGAGTCATTCACGGCGGGGTTACCTTGAGGCTCAATCAAAGGCTTCAATCCAATCGTTGAAAGGGGAATCTCTCAGAGCATATGTGGCTTCCAAACGACAATTATTTCAAAATATTTGACATTGTTTTATCCTTATATGCATATGTAATTATTACAACCCGTGTAATACACACTGAAAATAATTGGGAGAGAAATGAATCAAATTTCAAGTTTGTATTTAAATTTTTTAGTTAAAATATTCAGCATCACCAGATCATGCATCCAAAATTGAATTAACAAATTTATGGAAATATAATTAATAGTTTCTATTGTGATAATTAATATTAAAAGTAAAATAAAAAAAATTAAATAGTCAAAATTTATGAAAATCTAACTGGTTGTTTCAATTTGTGATAATGGAAGATATTAAGTGTAAAAAGAACACATGTAAAATGGAAAAAAACATAATTGGACCAAAAAAAAAAAAAAAGTCAACCCCCGATTTTATATTCTCAAGTGGAAGTCTTTTGAAAAAGTGTGACACATAGTAAAATTTAATAACTTCAATTTAATTAATATTTTAAATCAATATTTAATATTAGAAGAAGGTTACAAGAAAATAGGGGAAACACGTGTCACTCCCACAGTTTTTCGTCGAATTTTTGTTTTGTTTTAAATTTTTATAAATTTTTAAAACTGCTGTTGTTGCTGTTGCTACTACGTGTATTATTTTTACTATATATTAAGGAAGTGCCCCTTTTTAGGGGAGACATGTGGCCCCACCTTATTTTTTGGCTTCTCCCCAATTAAATATTATTCTTTTTTCTTTTTCCTTTTATTTTCTCCCTTCGAAATTTCAAGGTTCTATAATTTTTTCGTTTTAACTCGGTTTTTTATAAGAATTTTACCAATTTAATCCTCTTTTCACGATCTTCGATTCGACATCCATGATGCACATATACTAATTAAAATTTATATTTTTAAGTTTAAAATATTTTTTGGATAATCATGAAATATTTTGGTTTTTAAGCATTTGTATATAAAATAAAAAATATGATATACTTCCAAAAGTAATTTTTTAACGGAGTTATTTAGAAGATTAAAATTATTTACTTTAATATTACGTCTTTTTTCTTAATATTTTTTATAGTTCACATTATTTTGGATAAAAGAATTGATAAAAAAACATAATTTTGTTAGGTTTACACTTTACATTGATAAAAGTTTAGATATATTTGCGAAATTGATTTGTTGATTAAATTAGTTTACTTATTTTATTTTTTTATTTGTGAAAAATAAAAATTTTGTTAACTATTAATAAGCTACTTATTTTTTATTTGAATACGACGCGATAATATAGTTTACCATTCATATACTTAAGTAACTAATATGTTTGTGGTTTCATTTATTAATATGTTAATTAATATAGGTGGCCTTCAAATGATACTTATTCAAAATCTTTGACATTGTTTTGTTCCTATATGAATATGTAATTATTACAACCCGTACAATGCAATAGTAAAATAATAGGAAAATAAATGAATCAAATTTCAAGTTTGTTTTAAAATTTTACTTAAAATATTCAGCTTCACCAAATCATGCATTCAAATAATTGAATTAACAAATTTATGAAAATATAATTAGTAGTTTCAATTTGTGATGATGAAAGGCATTAAAAGTAAAAACATAAAAAAATTGAATTGATGATGGAAATCTCATTGGTTGTTTAAATTTCTAATAATGGAAGATATTAAATGTAAAAAAACATGTAGAATGAAGAAATAAAATTAGACCAAAAAAAAAAAAATTAACTCTGTATTCTTAAATAATATATAGGCGAATAATTTAATTATATATTGTTATTACAATAGAAAATGAAAAACAAAAAAAAAAGATTTGAGTCCTTTGAGCTATTCCACACTTCCCTCCAGACTTCCCCCCTCTTTCGCACGCGTGTCCTAGCCGCTCACACCTCTCGCCGCCGTTGCCCACCACAATCGCCAACTCGCATGCCCTCCACCACCGCCATAGCCACAACCCTTCTCTCTGTATTTGTCTAGTGTGAACATATAACTCAACTCCTATACTTAGTTTAAGTTTATCTCTATTTCTCTCGTGTGACCCTATAATTCGACTCATATAACATACATATGATATGTCGCGGACAACCACTTCAATTACCAATCAAAATCTGCAAGCACAGATTCAACCATGTGATATGGAAGACTACAATACAGCTCTCCAATTTGATTTCCATACAGCTCCTTTATAAGACGAACCTGGAAAAGAAAAGAACAGAAAAGAAGGTAGATGTTCATTGTTCTAAATCTTCATTTCGATAAAACACCCAATGATGCAGATAACAAATACGATCCAACTTCAACGAGCAAAATGAATTTGGACTTGCTCCATTACAAAAAGAACAGGGTTGCAAGCAAACCAACACAGGTCCATTGATGCCAAAGGCATTTTGAGGTGATCTTGAGCTCCTTGCACATTCAGTGACAAAAACATATTTTTCACCATCTACTATCATGTTTTGGAATTCAATAAATTCTCCTCTTAGTTCCAAATTATAATTATATCATTCAATTGCCCTAATTTCCGACAAATTGGAGCAAGACAACTATTATTCCCTCCAGTGCCTTTGTTTTCGTTTTGTTCTTTGTAATAATCCCTCTCTTATGAAATAAAAATTATGTTTCTCATCCAAAAAAAGACAGCTATCTAAACAAATCTCTTTACCATCTCATAATATTATCGTTACCAATTTTTTTCTCTCTCTATTAGTAAATTCATCCTCTTTCCTCTCCTATCCCCCTACCTAAAAGAAATGGAAATTAAGATAATAAAAAAAAGATTGTCTAGGCTCCAATAAATTCTTAACTACTTGAGAGCCTAATGTGACTAGTTTCTGTGAACAGAGAAAGTAATAAATAAAACAAAATAAAGGCAAAAGATAAGAACTAAACAAAATTCCTACTTAAATATAAAATAGCATACCTGCTATTGCCTATCAACATAGGCCTGAAACAAGTCTTCAATATGGTCTATGAACTTGTATTCCCCAAATAGAAAATGGATACTCTTAAATGCAACTATACTGCTAGTTTCTCATTCAAGATATAGTAAACAACATGGGCAAACTTAAAAAAGATTCTAATTCATTAATAAAAGCTCTTAGCATCAGAAAATTGTAGTTAGGAACCTGAAAAAATTCTGTATTTAATACATTTTCTGGAACTGCGTACACAACTCAGTCCTAACTTTTGAAGTCGAATTTACCCTATATACATGAAACCAACTTATAAAGAATGACAAATTATTCAGGGCAAACTAGTCTTTAAACCAAAAGAAGTAACAAAAGATACAGAAATACATAGTCGTGTAGTGTAGTGTGTGAAGTGAGTGAAATGAGTGTCTACAATCTACATCACTTCAAATGTCTACATTAACTATAACAGAAATTAAAGAGAATTTTATAGCAATTTCTCCCCAAACAATTCTTTCTCCCAAAACAGAAACAAACACATTCACATTTTTTATGCATTCTCTATCTAATACATCACCAATTCGAATATAAATTATTTTCAAGATTTTCTATTGAAACAGATACTTCACAACCATACATGAGTGAATACAGCAGAATTAAGACAAACTTTGATTTAATACGATGCAATTAAGTGTTTACCAGCAAATGAGGTCTCATATTGAATGTCAATCCTCGCTCCATCCAAACAACATATTATCGCTCATCCAAAAATACTAATATCATTCTTTTCAACTTATTGTTAAAGCAACTATCACAATACATATAACTGAATGTGATGCTATGAGGGTGTTTGGCTAAGCTTGTAAGCTCCTCAAAACATCTTATAAGCTCTTGTAATGTGTTTGGAAAAATAAAATGATAGACAACTTATAAGTTGTAGAAACTGATTTATAATTCAGTTCGACTCTTAACCAAAAAGAATTTAATTGGTCGAATCGAACTACTCATATTTAGTTATATATTTTTAATTATTTATTTATTATATCATTTTTCTAGATTGAATTGATATATATGAAATATTTTCTCATTGTGATGTGCATGGAAATTAAAACTTATGTCTATGTTGATCTCTTCTTTAATTTGTCTATTTCACGAGAAAACTATCAGGAAAATCGAGAGTGTTTGCTATAAGAAATAAAAAAAGTAAATATGTAAAACTTTAAAACCTAAACCGAAAACTGAATCGAACCAAACCGAAAAAAATCATTTTGATTGTTTTGGTTAATAAGTTTTTTCGGTTCGGTTTCCAAAAAAATAATAAAAAAAGTTCAATTTTGATTCTTGTCAGTTCGGTTTTCAATCAAACCGACCGAATGTTTACTCTTAATACTTGGATTGAGATGTAGTAGCTCGTGTTCGGAATATATTCAGGGTTGATACATACATTTAAATCAATAAGTATTGAGGTAATATATTACTCCCTCCATCCCAAGCTAATTTTACGCATATTACACACTACAAACATGTTAAACACTATACACACATTTCGCACGTTTCACGCACTATACACATATTAGACATATTTTACACATTTCACACACTTTATTACACATTTTACACACATTACAAACATTTTTCACACACTTTACACACACTACACTAATTTCACACACTATGCACACACTACACACATTTCACATACTATACACACACTACACACATTTTTACACATTTCACACACTATACACATACTAAAAACACTATACAAACATTTTAAACATTATAACCACATTTTACACACTGCACACATTTCACACACTACACATGTTTCACATAATTCACACACTATACACACACTACACACATTTTACACACATTTTACGCATATTACACACTATATACACACTACAAACATGTTAAACACTATACACACATTTCGCACGTTTCACGCACAATACACACAGTAGACATATTTTACACATTTCACACTTTATTACACATTTTACACACATTACAAACATTTCACACACTTTACACACACTACACTAATTTCACACAGTATGCACACACTACACACATTTCACATACTATACACACACTACACACATTTTTACACATTTCACTCACTATACACACACTAAAAACACTATACAAACACTTTAAACATTATACCCACATTTTACACACTACACTCATTTCACACACTGCACATGTTTCACACAATTCACACACTATACACACTACACACATTTTACACACATTTTACGCATATTACACACTACAAACATGTTAAACACTATACACAAATTTCGCACGTTTCGCACGTTTCATGCACTATACACACATTAGACATATTTTACACATTTCACACACTTTATTACACATTTTACACACATTACAAACATTTCACACACTATGCACAGACTACACACATTTCACACACTTTATTACACATTTTACACACATTACAAACATTTCACACATTATGCACACACTACACACATTTTTACACATTTCACACACTATACATACACTAAAAACACTATACAAAGATTTTAAACACTATACCCACATTTTACACACTACCCACATTTCACACACTACACATGTTTCACACAATTCACACGCTATACACACACTACACACATTTTACGCACATTTTACGCGTATTACACACTATATACACACTACAAACATGTTAAACACTATACACACATTTCGCACGTTTCGCACGTTTCACGCACTATACACACATTAGACATATTTTACACATTTCACACACTTTATTACACATTTTACACACAACAATTCACACACTTTACACACACTACACACATTTCTCACATTATGCACACACTACACACATTTCACATACTATACACACTACACACATTTTTACACATTTCACACACTATACACACACTAAAAACACTATACAAACATTTTAAACACTATATCCGTCTATTACACATTTCACACACTCCACACACTATGCACACACTACAAACATTTCCACACTGTACACACACTATATACACACGATACACGCTACACATATTACACGCATTTTGCGCACATCACATGTGTCACATTCTATTCACGCACCCACATTTTAGAGAAGTGGTTTAATCAATGATATTTTAGATTATCTTTTTTGGATAGCAAAACATACAGTTAGGAATTTTTATGCATCCCCCGATTCCTCTTTTACGAATAATCTATCAAATCTTCTATGATTCAGGTCAAACAATTATTATATAACAAAAGCAGTGACAAAAGATATACACAAAAATAGACTGTCGTCAAGTGTGTGAAGTGTGTGAAATGATGTGTTTATATCACGTCAAATGTCCACATTAACTATAACAAAATTAATGAAAAAAAATTCTAACAAATTTCTCCCAAACAATTCATTCCCCTAAAACATAAACAAACGCATTCACATTTTTATGCATTCTCTTGAAACAGATGCTTCACAAACACACATAAGCCAAATACATGGTAATTAAGACAAACTTTGATTGAATACGATGTAATTCAGTACTTACCAGCAAATGAGGTCTCATATTGAATGTCGATCCTCGCTCCATTGGAACTACAGATCATCTTTTCATCCAAAAATATTAATTGTCAGAAGCAAATCATTCTTATAAACATAGTGTTAAAGCAACTATCACATTTTTTATAATGTGTATGACAAAATAAAATGTTAGACAACTTATAAGATGTAACAATGAGCTCTTAGAACTTATAAACTCAAAAAATAAAAAAATTAGTTTCAAAAATTCATCTTATTTTTTTAAACTTAATAAGTTACACTCAAATTCCACATGCTGCACACACACTTCACACACCAAACATTTTACACACTATACCCACACTACACATTTATCACACTATACAAAATTTTTACACACTACACATTTATCACACTATACATACGCTACACACACTTGACAAACTATACACAAATATTACACACTACACACATTTCACATATTACACACAAACTGCACAAATATTACACACTATACACATTTCACACACTATAAACATATTACGCACATTTCACAATTTCACGTACTATACACACAGTACACATACTTTACACATTTCACACACTTTACACACATTTTACACACTACACACACTACAAATTTTTCAGAAACTTTACACAAACTACGCATATTTCACACACTATACCTCATACATTTCACACACTAAACACACATTTTACACATTTCAGACACTATACACACACGAAAAACCCTATACAAACATTTTAAACACTATACTCACAATTTACACACTGCACACATTTCACACACTACACATGTTTTACACACATTTTACGTACATTTTACACATATTACAAACTATATACACAGTACAAACATTTCACACACTATACACACATTACGCATGTTTCACACATTTCACGTACTATATACACGTTTTACACACACTACAAACATTTCAGAAACTTTACACACTACACACATTTCACACACATACTATATACAAACTACCCACATTTCAACACTATACACACATTTCACGCACTATACACACGTTAGACATATTTTACACATTTCACAAACTTTAAACAAATTTTACACACTATACACACACTACAAACATTTCACACACTTTACACACACTACACAGATTTCACACACTACACACATTTCACATTCTATACACACACTACACACATTTTTACACATTTTAAACATTATACCCACATTGTAAAAACTGCACACATTTCACACACTACACATGTTTCACACAATTCACACACTATACACACACTACACACATTTTACGTACGTTTTACGCATGTTACACACTATATACAGACTACAAACATGTTAAACACTATACACACATTTCGCACGTTTCACACGTTTCACGCACTATACACACATTAGACATATTTTACACATTTCACACACTTTATTACACATTTTACACACATTACAAACATTTCACACACTTCACACACTATGCACATTTCACATACTATACACTACACACATTTTTACACATTTCACACACTATACACACACTAAAAACACTATACAAACATTTTAAACATTATACCCACATTTTACACACTACACACATTTCACACACTACACATGTTTCACACAATTCACACACTATACACACATTACACAAATTTTACACACATTTTACGCATATTACACACTATATACACACTACAAACATGTTAAACACTATACACACATTTCGCACGTTTCACGTACTATACACACAGTAGACATATTTTACATATTTCACACACTTTATTACACATTTTACACACATTACAAACATTTCACACACTTTACACACACTACACACATTTCACATACTATACACACTCAACACACATTTTTACACATTTCACACACTATACACAC
Organism: Ajuga chamaepitys; assembly: GCA_958295605.1. Taxonomy (NCBI): domain Eukaryota; kingdom Viridiplantae; phylum Streptophyta; class Magnoliopsida; order Lamiales; family Lamiaceae; genus Ajuga; species Ajuga chamaepitys. The sequence goes on from OY282499.1 coordinate 2,519,048, forward strand.
ACTAAAAACACTATACAAACATTTTAAACACTATACCCACATTTTACACACTACACACATTTCACACACTACACATGTTTCACACACATTTCACACATTATATACACACTACACACATTTTACGTACATTTTACGCATATTACACATTATATACACACTAAAAACATTTCACACACTATAAACACATTACACACGTTTCACACATTTCACGCACTATACACACGTTAGACATATTTTACACATTTCACACACTTTAAACACATTTTACACACTATACACACACTACAAACATTTCACACACTTTGCACACACTAAACACATTTCACACTCTATGCACACACTACACACATTTCACATACTATACACACACTACACACATTTTTACACATTTCACACGCTATACACACACTAAAAACACTATACAAACATTTTAAACACTATACCCACATTTTACACATTACACACATTTCACACTACACATGTTTCACACAATTCACACACTATACACACACTACACACATTTTATGCACATTTTACGCATATTACACACTATATACACACTACAAACATGTTAAACACTATACACACATTTCGCACGTGTCGCACGTTTCACGCACTATACACACATTAGACATATTTTACACATTTCACACACTTTATTACACATTTTACACACATTACAAACATTTCACACACTTTACACACACTACACACATTTCACACACTATGCACACACTACACACATTTCACATACTATACACACTCTACACACATTTTTACACATTTCACACACTACACACACACTAAAAACACTATACAAACATTTTAAACACTATACCCACATTTTACACATTTCACACACTACATATGTTTCACACAATTCACACACTATACACACACTAAACACATTTTACGTACGTTTTACGCATATTACACACTATATACACACTACAAACATGTTAAACACTATACACACATTTCGCACGTTTCGCACGTTTCACGCACTATACACACATTAGACATATTTTACACATTTCACACACTTTATTACACATTTTAAACACATTACAAACATTTCACACACTTTACACACACTACACACATTTCACACACTATGGACACACTACACACATTTCACACACTATGCACACACTACACACATTTCACATACTATACACACACTACACACATTTTTACACATTTCACACACTATACACACACTAAAAACACTATACAAACATTTTAAACACTATACCCACATTTTACACATTTCACACACTACACATGTTTCACACAATTCACACACTATACACACACTACACACATTTTACGTACGTTTTACGCATGTTACACACTATATACACAATACAAACATGTTAAACACTATACACACATTTCGCACGTTTCACACGTTTCACGCACTATACACACATTAGACATATTTTACACATTTCACACACTTTATTACACATTTTAAACACATTACAAACATTTCACACACTTTACACACACTACACACATTTCACATACTATGCACACACTACACACATTTCACATACTATACACACACTACACACATTTTTACACATTTAACACACTATACACACACTAAAAACACTATACAAACATTTTAAACACTATACCCACATTTTACACACTACACATATTTCACACACTACACATGTTTCACACACATTTCACACACTATGCACACACTACACACATTTATACACATTTCACACACTATACACACACACTAAAAACACTATACAAACATTTTAAACATTATACCAACATTTTACACACTACACACATTTCACACACTACACATGTTTCACACAATTCACACACTATACACACACTACACACATTTTACGTACGTTTTACGCATATTACACACTATATACACACTACAAACATGTTAAACACTATACACACATTTCGCACGTTTCGCACGTTTCACGCACTATACACACATTAGACATATTTTACACATTTCACACACTTTATTACACGTTTTACACACATTACAAACATTTCACACACTTTACACACACTACACACATTTCACACACATTTCACATACTATACACATACAACACACATTTTTACACATTACACACACTATACACACACTAAAAACACTATACAAACATTTTAAACATTATACCCACATTTTACACACTACACATATTTCACACACTACACATGTTTCACACAATTTACACGCTATACACACACTACACACATTTTACGCACATTTTACGCATAGTACACACTATATATACACTACAAACATGTTAAACACTATACACACATTTCGCACGTTTTGCACATTTCACGCTCTATACACACATTAGACATATTTTACACATTTCACAAAATTTATTGCACATTTTACACACATTACAAACATTTCACACAATATGCACACACTACACACATTTCACATACTATACACACACTACACACATTTTTACACATTTCACACACTATACACACACTAAAAACACTATACAAACATTTTAAACACTATACCCACATTTTACACACTACCCACATTTCACACACTATACATGTTTCACACAATTCTCACGCTATACACACACTACACACATTTTACGCACATTTTACTCATATTACACACTACAAACATGTTAAACACTATACACACATTTCGCACGTTTCACGCACTATACACAAATTAGACATATTTTACACATTTCACATACTTTATTACCCATTTTACACACATTACAAACAATTCACACACTTTACACACACTACACTAATTTCACACACTATGCACACATTACACACATTTCACATACTATACACACAGTACACACATTTTTACACATTTCACACACTATACACACACTAAAAACACTATACAAACATTTTAAACATTATACCCATATTTTACACACTACACACATTTCACACACTACACATGTTTCACACAATTCACACGCTATACACACACTACACACATTTTACACACATTTTACGCATATTACACACTAAATACACACATTTCGCACGTTTCGCAGGTTTCACGCACTATACACACATTAGACATATTTTACACATTTCACACACTTTATTACACATTTTACACACATTACAAACATTTCACACACTTTACACACACTACACACATTTCACACACTATGCACACACTACACACATTTCACATACTATACACACTCTACACACATTTTTACACATTTCACACACTACACACACACTAAAAACACTATACAAACATTTTAAACACTGTACCCACATTTTACACATTTCACACACTACACATGTTTCACACAATTCACACACTATGCACACACTACACACATTTTACGTACGTTTTACGCATATTACACACTATATACACACTACAAACATGTTAAACACTATACACATATTTCACATACTATACACTCACTACACACATTTTTACACATTTCACACACTATACACACACTAAAAACACTATACAAACATTTTAAACACTATACCCACATTTTACACACTACACACATTTCACACACTACACATGTTTCACACACATTTCACACATTATATACACACTACACACATTTTACGCACATTTTACGCATATTACACACTATATACACTACAAACATGTTAAACACTATACACACATTTCGCACGTTTAGCACGTTTCACGCACTATACACACATTAGACATATTTTACACATTTCACACACTTTATTACACATTTTACACACAACATTTCACACACTTTACACACACTACACATATTTCTCACATTATGCACACACTACACACATTTCACATACTATACACACACTACACACATTTTTACACATTTCACACACTATACACACACTAAAAACACTATACAAACATTTTAAACACTATATCCGTCTTTTACACATTTCACACACTCGACACAATATGCACACACTACAAACATTTCCACACTGTACACACACTATATACACACGATACACGCTACACATATTACACGCATTTTGCGAACATCACATGTGTCACATTCTATTCACGCATCCACATTTTACAGAAGTGGTTTAATCAATGATATTTTAGATTATCTTTTTTGGATAGCAAAACATACAGTTAGGAATTTTTATGCATCCCCCGATTCCTCTTTTATGAATAATCTATCAAATCTTCCATGATTCAGGTCAAACAATTATTATATAACAAAAGCAGTGACAAAAGATATACACAAAAATAGACTGTCGTCTAGTGTGTGAAGTGTGTGAAATAATGTGTTTATGTCACGTCAAATGTCCACATTAACTATAACAAAATTAAAGAAAAAAATTTCTAACAAATTTCTCCCAAACAATTCATTCCCCTAAAACATAAACAAACGCATTCACATTTTTATGCATTCTCTTGAAACAGATGCTTCACAAACACACATAAGCCAAATACATGGTAATTAAGACAAACTTTGATTGGATACGATGTAATTCAGTACTTACCAGCAAATGAGGTCTCATATTGAATGTCGATCCTCGCTCCATCGGAACAACAGATCATCTGTTCATCCAAAAATATTACTTGTCAGAAGCAAATCATTCTTATAAACATAGTGTTAAAGCAATAATCACATTTTTTATAATGTGTTTGGCAAAATAAAATGTTAGACAACTTATAAGATGTAACAATGAGCTCTTAGAACTTATAAACTCAAAAAATAAAAAAATTAGTTTCTCAAGTTCATCTTATTTTTTAAAACTTAATAAGTTACACTCATTTTCCACATGCTGCACACACACTTCACACACCACACAATTTACACACTATACACACATTTCGCACACTATACCCACACTACACACGTTTTACACACTATACAAAATTTTTACACACTACACATTTATCACACTTTACATACGCTACACACACTTGACAAACTATACACAAATATTACACACTACACACATTTCACATATTATACACAAACTGCACAAATATTACACACTATACACATTTCACACACTATAAACATATTACGCACGTTTCACACATTTCACGTACTATACACACAGTACACATACTTTACACATTTCATAAACTTTACACACATTTTACACACTACACACACTACAAATTTTTCAGAAACTTTACACAAACTACGCATATTTCACACACTATACTACATGCATTTCATACACTAAACACACATTTTACACATTTCAGACACTATACACACACTACACACATTTTACGTACATTTTACGCATATTACACATTATATACACACTAAAAACATTTCACACACTATAAACACATTACGCACGTTTCACACATTTCACGCACTATACACACGTTAGACATATTTTACACATTTCACACACTTTAAACACATTTTACACACTACACTATACACACACTACAAACATTTCACACACTTTACACACACTACACACATTTCACACTCTATGCACACACTACACACATTTCACATACTATACACACACTACACACATTTTTACACATTTCACTCGGTATACACACACTAAAAACACTATACAAACATTTTAAACACTATACCCACATTTTAAACATTACACACTGAAAGAAATCAGACATAAACATGAAAGAGATGGTTGTTTTTGTGTGCAGGAAGGCTTTGATATTCATTGTAATTTCTTGTGTTACATGACTGAACAATAGCATCCTATTTATATATTACAGGAGTTGCCCTAATTCTCTATAAACAGTCAAAGCATAACAACAGAAAAAGCTAGTCTAAAGCTGTTTTGTACCAGACAAAAACATTAATGACCATTTAATGAACTTGTACTTGCTGGACATAATTCTTGTCTTCTTCCTGATTTTTCCAACGGCTGTCTGCTTCCTTTTGGACTAATCCTTTACATAACATCTCAGCATATGTTGACCTCTTCTTTGATCCAGCTGTAGAGTCCAACTCAGCAACATCATGCATGCAAGAGGTTTCAACACCCCCTCTCAATTCGAGTGCAGATTGAGGAACCAAGTTGAGTTTGTTTCTTAATCTCACGAAGAATTGCAGACTCAGTGGCTTTGTCATTAAGTCGGCTATCTGTTCATGTGATGCTACATGGAAAACTTTAATCAATCCCTTTCCAACAATGTCTCTCACAAAATGAATATCAAGCTCCACGTGCTTAGTTCTAGCATGCAGGATAGGATTTGATGCCAAAGCAATTGTGCTAGTATTATCAACCCAGACAACTGGCACTTTATCTTTCTTGATCTTAAGCTCCTCCAGCATAGAGCATATCCATACAATTTCAGAAGTGATGTGAGCCAAGCTTCTATATTCAGCTTCTGTACTTGATCTTGACACACTGGATTGTTTCTTGGATTTCCAGCTGATAAGACTTCCTCCTAGATAAACACAGAAACCAGTGATAGATTTTCTATCATCGGTGTCAGTTGCCCAATCCGAATCACAGAACCCTGTCACATTCAAGTTACCAGTTTTCTTCAATTGCAAACCCATGCTTGAGCTACCAGCCAAGTATCTCAAGATTCTCTTAACAGCCTTTAGGTGAGTATCCATTGGAGATGTCATGTATTGACTCACCTTGTTCACAGAATAAGCAATGTCTGGCCTTGTGATAGTTGCATATTGCAGACCTCCCACCAAACTTCTGTAAAAGGTAGCATTGTTGATTGGAGTTCCATCATCCTTTGACAAATGTGGGGAAGTGATCATTGGTGTTCCTGTGCCTTTTGCCTCCACCATATTTGCTCTTCTTAGCAAATCTTTAACATACTTTTCCTGACACAGATGCATTCCTTCAGGGGTTCTTGTGACTTGGATACCCAAGAAGTGATGGACTTCACCAAGGTCCTTCAAGGAGAAATGACATGACAAGGATTTTATTGCAAGGGTAACCTCTTCACTGTTGTTACCTGTCACAAGAATGTCATCTACATAAATGAGTAGATAGATGAAACTACCATTCCTTACTTTGAAGAACAGAGAGTTGTCTGCTCTTGAATGCTGAAACCCCAAATCACTCAGCACACCCTTCACCTTTAAGTACCAAGCTCTTGAGGCCTGCTTTAGGCCATAGAGAGCTTTATTCAGTTTACACACAAGTGGATCTCCATCACCTGATCTCATTTCAAAACCTGGTGGTTGCTTCATAAAAATCTCCTCATTCAGCTCACCATGCAGAAATGCATTATTTACATCCAAATGCTTCACATTCCACCCTTTTTCCATAGCCAAAGTCAGCATCACACGTATGGTACAAGGCTTGACAATAGGGCTAAAGGTTTCTGTATAGTCCAAACCTTTTGTTTGTGAATAGCCTTGAGCCACTAGTCTTGCCTTATGTCTTGATACACTCCCATCAGCATTCTTTTTGACCTTAAAAACCCATTTGCATCCTACTACTTTTCTCCCTTGAGGCAGCTTTGACAGACTCCATGTCCCATTGGTTTTCAAGGCTGTAATCTCACTATCCATTGCTTCTTTCCAGTGAGCATGATTCAATGCTTCCATGAAGGATGGTGGTTCTTCTTCAAGATAGGTGAGAGCATAAATTTTTGGCTTATAGATCCCTGCCTTTGATCTTGTAATCATAAGGTGACCTGCATGGACAGCTTGACAAACATCTTCAACAGGAACATTAGTGTTAGGTGAAATACATAAATCACTTGGTGTATGCATATTCTCAGGGTTGGCATTATTGGTGTGTTGGGTAGGAGTTTGAGAGGTGGCAGATGTGCTATGAGATGGGGATTTGTCACTTTGATGTGATTCATGAGAGGTAGATGGTAGTTCAGTTGGGAGTTGAGTGTTCTGAAAGCGTTGCACTATAGGAGGTGTCATGATGAAAGAACTGGAATTGCTGGACTCTTGAAAATATGGATCATGAGTGTTCTTGAAGGGAAACACATACTCATCAAAAGTGACATCCCTACTAAAAATGATCTTTCTATTAGGGAGTAAAACCTTATATCCTTTAAATTGGTTGCTGTAGCCAAGAAAGACTCCCTGTTGTGATCTGAACTGCAGTTTATGATCATTATAGGGTCTTAGATGAGGAAAACACAAACAACCAAAGACTTTAAGGCTTTTGTAATCAGGTTTCTGTTTGTAAAGGACTTGGAAAGGAGACTTGTGGGACAGATTTTTAACAGGGACTCTATTCATCACATAGGTTGCAGCTGCAAAAGCATCATCCCAGAACTGCAAAGGGACCTGAGAGTGTGCTAGAAGAGATAGACCAGTTTCTACAATGTGTCTATGTCTTCTCTCCGCAACTCCATTTTGTTGTGGAGTATAGGGACAAGATAATCTGTGAATAATACCACTGGAATCAAGGATTGGCTTCAAAGGTTTGTATTTTGTTCCTCCATCAGTTTGAATGGATTTGATTTTGGAACAGAATTGATTTTCAACAAGCTTTTTAAAGTGTGAAAAGGCAGACACAACATCAGACTTTTGCTTCAGGAAATAAATACAGGTGAATTTTGAATGATGATCTATGAAGTTGACATAGTATTTATGTCCATTTCTAGAAGTGATGGGAGAGGGTCCCCACAGATCTGAGTGTATTAGATCCAATGGATTATTGTACTGTGAGAGGGAATCATTATATGGAAGTTTGTGACTCTTAGCTACTGAACAAGCAATGCAAAGATTTGAGGGAACAGAATTCATTTCATAAGGGATATTACAGCTTTGAAGAGCAATCTTTACAATATCATGACTATTGTGCCCAAGTCTTTGGTGCCACAAATCTAAGCTATTGCTCTTCTTAGAGTTAACACTGCAAACTCTAGGTTGACAGACAGAACTAGAAAGAGAAACAAGACTAGGAATGGAACTGGAACTATTTCCTTGATTGAACTGAGCAGACTTGGAGTTATCTCCTTGATTTGAAAAAACAGGATGATTGATGGAAAGATCTGGATGTAGGGTGAACTTGTAAAGACCATCTTCAACTGTTCCCTTGAGCAAAATACCCTGTGTTGCTTGGTCCTTAACAAAACAAACAGATGGATGAAACTCAAAGAAAACAACATGGTCAAGAGCAAACTGTGAGACACTAATGAGATTCTTGGTTATGTTAGGCACATGAAGCAGGTTTTTCAGAATAAAGGATTTTGTGTGTAGAGGAGATTTGAGAAATGCATCACCAAAGTGTGTTATATACTCACCTGCACCATTTCCCATTTGAACCTTGTTTGCACCTTGATACTCATTGGCTATGTTGAGGTTGCTCATGTCATTTGAAACATGATTTGAAGCTCCAGTATCCGGATACCAACTATGTTCAGATCCACCTTCTTGGTTGTAGTTGTATGCTGGAAACTGAGCCAAATTCAAGGTAGGATTTCTGTTAAAGAGCTGCTGCTGCTGCATATTCTGTTGAGGTGGAACAAAGTTGTTCTCAGGGTTGTACCAACATTTGTTGGTTGCATGTCCATAGTATCCACAGTATGTGCACGTAGGTTTGTTGCCATTTGACCTTCCAGATCTACCCCCTCTGAAACCACCTCTGGGAGCTCTTCCACCTCTATTTGGAAATTGTTGTCCTCTGCCTCCTCTAAAACCTTCTGTCTGGAATTTCTTGGTGAAGTTTTGGGGCTGATTTCCTCTTGTCACTGAGTTAACACTCAGTTGTGAACCATCAGTGTTCACACTTTGGCTTTGAGCTTGATTCACTTCAAGTCTTGACTCATAAGAAAGCAGTAAGGATTGCACTTCTGTCACTGTAACTTCTCCAGCTCGTGATGTTACATTAACCATCACAGAGTCATAACTAGTGCCCAATCCGGACAGAATATGCATCACCTTGTCATCTTCACCGATTTTGTGTCCTGCAGAAGCTAGGAGATCAAAGCAGTTCTTCATCTTTCCAAGATATTCTCTCATTGTGCATCCTTCCTTCTTGGTATTCTGAAGCTGTATTTTGTACTGCATCAGCTTGGCCTTTGTTTGGCTTGCAAAGCTCTGTTCAAGAGTACTCCATATTTCATAAGAAGTCTCCAATCCCACCATCAGTGATAGAACACTATCACTCAAGGAAGATAAGATCCAAGAGGCTAACAGCTGATCTTGTCTTTCCCATACAACAAATTCTGGATTTATGCTCTTCTCTTCTCCTTCATTTGAGAGCATTTTTTGTGGAATGCTACCCTGTGAGTTGATATAAGGGGCCAAGCCATAACCCCTTATTGCTGTGTAGATCTGCTGCTTCCATATTAAAAAGTTGGACTCATCTAGTTTCACAGAAACTAACTGGTTGGAAGGATGTATAATTTGGGTTAGAACGTTGGTAACACCCAAGGTAGAGGCTCATATACTTGTGGCTGTATCTTCAGCCATTTATAAACTAGGTAATGATAGATGAAGCGTGGTTTTTAGGGATTAGAGCCAGGATATACCTGCTCTGATACCATGAAAGAAATCAGACATAAACATGAAAGAGATGGTTGTTTTTGTGTGCAGGAAGGCTTTGATATTCATTGTAATTTCTTGTGTTACATGACTGAACAATAGCATCCTATTTATATATTACAGGAGTTGCCCTAATTCTCTATAAACAGTCAAAGCATAACAACAGAAAAAGCTAGTCTAAAGTTGTTTTGTACCAGACAAAAACATTAATGACCATTTAATGAACTTGTACTTGCTGGACAGAATTCTTGTCTTCTTCCTGATTTTTCCAACGGCTGTCTGCTTCCTTTTGAACTAATCCTTTACATAACATCTCAGCATATGTTGACCTCTTCTTTGATCCAGCTGTAGAGTCCAACTCAGCAACATCATGCATGCAAGAGGTTTCAACAATTTCACACACTACACATGTTTAACACAATTCACACACTATACACACACTACACACATTTTACGCACATTTTACGCATATTACACACTATATACACACTACAAACATGTTAAACACTATACACACATTTCGCACGTTTCATGCACTATACACACATTAGACATACTTTACACATTTCACACACTTTATTACACATTTTACACACATTACAAACATTTGACACACTTTACAGACACTACACATTTCACACACTATGCACACACTACGCATATTTCACATACTATATTCACTACACATATTTTTACACATTTCACACACTATACACACTAAAAACACCATACAAACATTTTAAACACTATACCCACATTTTACATACTACACACATTTCACACACTATACATGTTTCACACAATTCTCACGCTATACACACTACACACATTTTACGCACATTTTACGCATATTACACACTATATACACACTACAAACATGTTAAACACTATACACACATTTCGCACGTTTCACGCACTATACACACATTAGACATATTTTACACATTTCACACACTTTATTACACATTTTACACACATTACAAACAATTCACACACTTTACACACACTACACTAATTTCACACACTATGCACACACTACACACATTTCACATACTATAAACACACTACACACATTTTTACACATTTCACACTATACACACACTAAAAACACTATACAAACATTTTAAACATTATACCCACATTTTACACACTACACACATTTCACACACTACACATGTTTCACACAATTCACACGCTATACACACACTACACACATTTTACGCATATTACACACTATATATACACTACAAACATGTTAAACACTACACACACATTTCGCACGTTTCATGCACTATACACACACTAAAAACACTATACACACATTTTAAACACTATACCCACATTTTACACACTACACACATTTCACACACTACACATGTTTCACACAATTCACACACTATACACACACTACACACATTTTACGCATATTACACACTATATACACACTACAAACATGTTAAACACTGCACACACATTTCGCACGTTTCATGCACTATACACACATTAGACATACTTTACACATTTCACACACTTTATTACACATTTTACACACATTACAAACATTTGACACACTTTACAGACACTACACATTTCACACACTGCACACACTACACATATTTCACATACTATACACACTACACATATTTTTACACATTTCACACACTATACACACACTAAAAACACCATACAAACATTTTAAACACTATACCCACATTTTTACACATTTCACAAACTATACATACACTATATACACACTACAAACATTTCACACACTTTACACACACTACACACATTTCACACACTACACAAATTTCACATTCTATACACACACTACACACATTTTTACACATTTCATACACTATACACACACTAAAAACACTATACAAACATTATACCCACATTTTACACACTACACACATTTCACACACTACACATGTTTCATACAATTCACACACTATACATACACTACACACATTTTACGCATATTACACATTATATACACACTACGAGGAAATTGCGGCTTTGGTCCCACAGGACACAGGGCAGTTGCATTTTGGTCCAAAGGTTTTCACATTTGATCCCACAAATATAAAATCGAGCACATTTAGTCCCATTAGAAATTTCACAAGCATTTATAGTCCCAAGTTTTTACATTTTCAATCCCACAACGTTTAGCATTACCGTTTTTTGTCACGTGCATAGCACATGTCCGTTAAATGACGTAATAAATACGAGAAAATTGCACTTTTAGTCCCACAGGACACGAGGTTGTTGTATTTTGGTCCCAAAGTTTCACTTTTGATGCCACAAATTCAAAATTGAGCACTTTTAGTCCCATAAGAAATTCCACAAGCATTTATAGTCCCATGTTTTTTCATTTTCAGTCCCATTTTTTCTTTTTTGTTGCATATTAGTTCGACCCGATTTTTTCGGGCATGTTTAAAGGGAATAAGGCGTATTACTTCAACACAAGGGTGATGGTGATGGTGATGGATCTGGAGAGATGGAGAAGGAAAGATTACACAGAAAAAATTGGAAAATTGATGGATACAGAGAGAGAGGAGGATATATGAGTTGGATTTTTTTCGCTCCTTCATGTTGGTTTTTGAAGGGGAGGTAGAAGGGAATTGATCATAGGTGGAATCAACATGGTCTAGGTGGGTATAATGTAGAGAATAACTACCGCAGTTTGCATGCGGGTCGGGTCAGTTTGGTGCATTGGAGCGGGAAGGGGAAGCCATGGGTGAGGTTTGATGAAGGGCGACCTTGTCCCCTGGATCATTTGTGGGCCCCTCATGATCTAGAAAAAATTATTTGCGAAGGTATAGTAGATTAAAATAGAGGATATCGTTGATGATCCCATGTACGAGGTAGTTTTTTGGTTGGAATCCAAATGAATTTGGATTTGAGAAAGTGACGTGAGATGTTACAGACCATTTTTCACGCAATTATACAAGTACAAATTACTAATAATGAAGACCTTTTCAGATCCTACAGCTTATAATCAGTTTTTCTAGATTTTCAAAAGCTAGTTAGAATGTTCTCATTTAAATGAAATCCATAGAGTAGCAAATCTCTTATTGTTTCGATGTTCATGGATTTGACAACCATTAATTTTTTTTTTAACTACGTTCCAATATTCTGTTTGGCTGGGACCGAAAAAGAACTTTGCTTACTGACATTTCTCATTTATATTTATACGATTTTTTTAGTTAAGTGACTCAGATGAATTGGTGAAGCAAAATCAAATATCAAGTAAAAACAGAGAGGTGAGATTAAGTTACTTTATATTGGTTGATGTAAAGAGGAGCATGGAAGTAGAGGAAAAGAGATCAAATCAGCTATCAATCGAAAAATTGATTTATGGAGGAAAAAAATGGTTGTCTGGTTTGGGATGAAAAATGCAAAAAATCTTGGGATTAAAAGTGCTTGTTTGGTTGGAACCAAAACTGCACAAAAACTTTGGGACTAATAGTGCTTGTTTGGTTGGGACCAAAACTGCACAAAAACTTTGGAACTAAAAGTGCTAGCAAAGATAACAGAAAACGTGACAGTGGGAATAAATGTGCTCGATTTTATATTTGTGGGATCAAATGTGAAAACCTTAGGACCAAAATGCAACTGTCTTGTGTCCTGTGGGACCAAAACCGCAATTTCCATGTTAAACACTATACACACATTTCGCACGTTTCACGCACTACACACACATTAGACATATTTTACACATTTCACACACTTTATTACACATTTTACACACATTACAAATATTTCACACACTTCACACACACTACACACATTTCACACACTATGCACACACTACACACATTTCACATACTATACACACACTACACACATTTTTACACATTTCACACACTATACACACACTGAAAACACTATACAAACATTTTAAACATTATACCCACATTGTAAAAACTGCACATTTCACACACTACACATGTTTCACACAATTCACACACTATACACACACTACACACATTTTACGTACGTTTTACGCATGTTACACACTATATACACACTACAAACATGTTAAACACTATACACACATTTCGCACGTTTCACACGTTTCACGCACTATACACACATTAGACATATTTTACACATTTCACACTTTATTACACATTTTACACACATTACAAACATTTCACACACTTCACACACTATGCACATTTCACATACTATACACTACACACATTTTTACACATTTCACACACTATACACACACTAAAAACACTATACAAACATTTTAAACATTATACCCACATTGTAAAAACTGCACACATTTCACACACTACACATGTTTCACACAATTCACACGCTATACACACACCACACATTTTACCCACGTTTTACGCATATTACACACTATACACACATTTCGCACGTTTCGCACGTTTCACGCACTACACACATTAGACATATTTTACACATTTCTCACACTTTATTACACATTTTACACACATTACAAACATTTCACACACTTTACACACACTACGCACATTTCACACACTATGCACACACAACACACATTTCACATACTATACACACACTACACACATTTTTACACATTTCACACACTATACACACACTAAAAACACTATACAAACATTTTAAACATTATACCCACATTTTACACACTACACACATTTCACACACTACACATGTTTCACACAATTCACACGCTATACACACACTACACACATTTTACCCACATTTTACGCATATTACACACTATATACACACTACAAACATGTTAAACACTATACACACATTTCGCACGTTTCGCACGTTTCACGCACTATACACACATTAGACATATTTTACACATTTCACAAACATTATTACACATTTTACACACATTACAAACATTTCACACACTTTACACACACTACACACATTTCACACACTATGCACACACTACACACATTTCACATACTATATACACACTACCCACATTTCAACACAATACACACATTTCACGCACTATACACACGTTAGACATATTTTACATATTTCGCAAACTTTAAACACATTTTACTCACTACAAACATTTCACACACTTTACACACACTACACAAATTTCGCATTCTATACACACACTACACAAATTTCACATTCTATACACACACTACACAAATTTCACATTCTATACACACACTACACACATTTTTACTCATTTCACACACTATACACACACTAAAAACACTATACAAACATTATACCCACATTTTACACACTACACACATTTCACACACTACACATGTTTCACACAATTCACACACTATACATACACTACACACATTTTACACACATTTTACGCATATTACACACTATATACACACTACAAACATGTTAAACACTATACACAAATTTCGCATGTTTCGCACGTTTCACGCACTACATACACATTAGACATATTTTACACATTTCACACACTTTATTACACATTTTACACACATTACAAATATTTCACACACTTTACACACACTACACACATTTCACACACTTTGCACACACTACACACATTTCACACACTATACACACACTACACACATTTCACACACTATACACACACTAAAAACACGATACAAACATTTTAAACATTATGCCTACATTTTACACACTACACACATTTCACACATATTTCACACATTATATACACACTACACACATTTTACGTACATTTTACGCATATTACACATTGTATACACATTAAAAACATTTCACACACTATAAACACATTACGCACTATACACACGTTAGACATATTTTACACATTTCACACTTTAAACACATTTTACACACTATACACACACTACAAACATTTCACACACTTTACACACACTACACACATTTCACATACTATGCACACACTACACACATTTCACATACTATACACACACTACACATATTTTTACACATTTCACACGCTATACACACTAAAAACACTATACAAAAATTTTGAACACTATACCCACAATTTACACACTACACACATTTCACACACTACACATGTTTCGCACTATACACACACTATAGACACACTACACACATTTTACGTACGTTTTACGCATATTACACACTATATACACACTACAAACATGTTAAACACTATACACACATTTCGTACGTTTCGCACGTTTCACGCAATATACACACATTAGACATATTTTACACATTTCACACACTTTATTACACATTTTACACACATTACAAACATTTCACACTTTACACACACTACATACATTTCACACACTATGCACACACTACACACATTTCACATACTATACACACTACACACATTTTTACACATTTCACACACTATACACACACTAAAAATACTATACAAACATTTTAAACACTATATCCGTCTATTCCACATTTCACACACTCCACACACTACACTTGTTTCACACAATTCACACACTATACACTTTACACTACACACATTTTACGTACGTTTTACGCATATTACACACTATATACACACTACAAACATGTTAAACACTATACACACATTTCGCACGTTTCACGCACTATACACACATTAGACATATTTTACACATTTCACACACTTTATTACACATTTTACACACATTACAAACATTTCTCACACTCTACACACACTACACACATTTCACACACTATGCACACACTACACACATTTCACATACTATACACACACTACACACATTTTTACACATTTCACACACTATACACTCACTAAAAACACTATACTAACATTTTAAACACTATACCAACATTTTATACACTACACACATTTCACACACTACACATATTACACGCATTTTGCGCACATCACATATGTCACATTCTATTCACGCACCCACATTTTACAGAAGTGGTTTAATCAATCATATTTTAGATTATCTTTTTTGGATAGCAAAACATACAGTTAGGAATTTTTATGCATCCCCCGTTTCCTCTTTTACGAATAATCTATCAAATCTTCCATGATTCGGGTCAAACAATTATTATATAACAAAAGCACTGACAAAAGATATACACAAAAATAGACTGTCGTCTAGTATATGAAGTGTGTGAAATGATGTGTTTATATCACGTCAAATGTCCACATTAACTATAACAAAATTAATAAAAACAAATTCTGACAAATTTCTCCCAAACAATTCATTCCCCTAAAACATAAACAAACGCATTCACATTTTTACACACTATACAAAATTTTTACACACTACACATTTATCACACTATACATACGCTACACACACTTGACAAACTATACACAAATATTACACACATTTCACATATTATACACAAACTGCACAAATATTACACACTATACATATTTCACACACTATAAACATATTACGCACGTTTCACACATTTCAAGTACAATACACACAGTACACATACTTTACACAAACTACGCATATTTCACACACTAAACACACATTTTACATATTTAAGACACTATACACACACGAAAACCCCTATACAAACATTTTAAACACTATACTCACAATTTACACACTGCACATATTTCACACACTACACATGTTTCACACAATTCACACACTATACACACATTACAGACATTTTACGCACATTTTACACATATTACAAACTATATACACAGTACAAACATTTCACACATTATACACACATTACGCATGTTTCACACATTTCACCTACTATACACACGTTAGACATATTTTACACATTTCACACACTTTATACACGTTTTACACACACTACAAACATTTCAGAAACTTTACACACTACACACATTTCACACACTATGCACACACTACACATATTTCACATGCTATATACACACAACCCACATTTCAACACTATACACACATTTCACGCACTATACACACGTTAGACATATTTTACACATTTCACAAACTTTAAACACATTTTACACACTATATACACACTACAAACATTTCACACACTTTACACACACTACACACATTTCACAAACTACACAAATTTCACATTCTATACACACACTACACATATTTTTACACATTTCACACACTATACACACACTAAAAACACTATACAAACATTATACCCACATTTTACACACTACACATGTTTCACACAATTCACACACTATACATACACTACACACATTTTACACACATTTTACGCATATGACACACTATATACACACTACAAACATGTTAAACACTATACACACATTTCGCACGTTTCGCACGTTTCACGCACTACACACACATTAGACATATTTTACACCTTTCACACACTTTATTACACATTTTACACACATTACAAATATTTCACACACTTTACACACACTACACACATTTCACACACTATGCACACACTACACACATTTTTACACATTTCACATACTATACACAGACTAAAAACACTCTACAAACAATTTAAACATTATACCCACATTTTACACACTACACACATTTCACACACTACACATGTTTCACACAATTCACACACTACACATATTTTACGTACGTTTTACGCATGTTACACACTATACATACATTTCGCACGTTTCGCACGTTTCACGCACTATACACACATTAGACATATTTTACACATTTCACACGCTTTATTACACATTTTACACACATTACAAACATTTCACACACTTTACACACACTACACACATTTCACACACTATGCACACACTACACACATTTCACACACTACACACATTTTTACACACACACTATACACTCACTAAAAACACTATACAAACATTTTAAACACTATACCCACATTTTACACACTACACACATTTCACACACTACACATGTTTCACACACATTTCACACATTATATACACACTACATACATTTTACGTACATATTACGCTTATTACACATTGTATACACACTAAAAACATTTCACACACTATAAACACATTACGCACTATACACACGTTATACATATTTTACACATTTCACACTTTAAACACATTTTACACACTATACACACACTATAGATACACTACACACATTTTACGTACGTTTTACGCATATTACACACTATATACACACTACAAACATATTAAACACTATACACACATTTCGCACGTTTCGCACGTTTCACGCACTATACACACATTACACATATTTTACACATTTCACACACTTTATTACACATTTTACACACATTTCACACACTTTACACACACTACACACTATGCACACACTACACACATTTCACATACTATACACACTACACACATTTTTACACATTTCACACACTATACACACATTAAAAACACTATACAAACATTTTAAACACTATATCCGTCTATTACACATTTCACACACTCCACACACTATGCACACACTACAAACATTTCCACACTGTACACACACTATATACACACGATACACGCTACACATATTACACGCATTTTGCGCACATCACATGTGTCACATTCTATTCAGGCACCCACATTTTACAGAAGTGGTTTAATCAATGATATTTTAGATTATCTTTTTTGGATAGCAAAACATACAGTTAGGAATTTTTATGCATCCTCCGATTCCTCTTTTACGAATAATCTATCAAATCTTCCATGATTCAGGTCAAACAATTATTATATAACAAAAGCAGTGACAAAAGATATACACAAAAATAGACTGTCGTCTAGTGTGTGAAGTGTGTGAAATAATGTGTTTATGTCACGTCAAATGTCCACATTAACTATAACAAAATTAAAGAAAAAAATTTCTAACAAATTTCTCCCAAACAATTCATTCCCCTAAAACATAAACAAACACATTCACATTTTTATGCATTCTCTTGAAACAGATGCTTCACAAACACACATAAGCCAAATACATGGTAATTAAGACAAACTTTGATTGGATACGATGTAATTCAGTACTTACCAGCAAATGAGGTCTCATATTGAATGTCGATCCTCGCTCCATCGGAACAACAGATCATCTGTTCATCCAAAAATATTACTTGTCAGAAGCAAATCATTCTTATAAACATAGTGTTAAAGCAATAATCACATTTTTTATAATGTGTTTGGCAAAATAAAATGTTAGACAACTTATAAGATGTAACAATGAGCTCTTAGAACTTATAAACTCAAAAAATAAAAAAATTAGTTTCTCAAGTTCATCTTATTTTTTAAAACTTAATAAGTTACACTCATTTTCCACATGCTGCACACACACTTCACACACCACACAATTTACACACTATACACACATTTCGCACACTATACCCACACTACACACGTTTTACACACTATACATACGCTACACACATTTCACATATTATACACAAACTGCACAAATATTACACACTATACACATTTCACACACTATAAACATATTACGCACATTTCACACATTTCACGTACTATACACACAGTACACATACTTTACACATTTCACACACTTTACACACATTTTACACACTACAAATTTTTCAGAAACTTTACACAAACTACGCATATTTCACACACTATACTACATACATTTCACTCACTAAACACACATTTTACATATTTCAGACACTATACACACACGAAAAACCCTATACAAACATTTTAAACACTATACTCACAATTTACACACTGCACACATTTCACATGTTTCACACAATTCACACACTATACACACATTACACACATTTACGCACATTTTACACATATTACAAACTATATACACAGTACAAACATTTCACACACTATACACACGTTACGCATGTTTCACACATTTCACCTACTATACACACGTTAGACATATTTTACACATTTCACACACTTTATACACGTTTTACACACACTACAAACATTTCAGAAACTTTACACACTACACACATTTCACACACTATGCACATTTCACATACTATATACACACTACCCACATTTCAACACTATACACACATTTCACGCACTATACACACGTTAGACATATTTTACACATTTCACAAACTTTAAACACATTTTACTCACTACAAACATTTCACACACTTTACACACACTACACAAATTTCGCATTCTATACACACACTACACAAATTTCACATTCTATACACACACTACACAAATTTCACATTCTATACACACACTACACACATTTTTACACATTTCACACACTATACACACACTACAAACACTATACAAACATTATACCCACATTTTACACACTACACACATTTCACACACTACACATGTTTCACACAATTCACACGCTATACACACACTACACACATTTTACCCACGTTTTACGCATATTACACAATATATACACACTACAAACATGTTAAACACTATACACACATTTCGCACGTTTCGCACGTTTCACGCACTATACACACATTAGACATATTTAACACATTTCTCACACTTTATTACACATTTTACACACATTACAAACATTTCACACACTTTACACACACTACACACATTTCACACACTATGCACACACTACACACATTTCACATACTATACACACACTACACACATTTTTACACATTTCACACACTATACACTCACTAAAAACACTATACAAACATTTTAAACACTATACCCACATTTTACACACTACGCACATTTCACACATTTCACGTACTATACACACAGTACACATACTTTACACATTTCACACACTTTACACACATTTTACACACTACAAAATTTTCAGAAACTTTACACAAACTACGCATATTTCACACACTATACTACATACATTTCACACACTAAACACACAATTTACATATTTCAGACACTATGCACACACGAAAAACCCTATACAAACATTTTAAACACTATACTCACAATTTACACACTACACACATTTCACACACTACACATGTTTCACACAATTCACACACTATACACACATTACATACATTTTACGCACATTTTACACATATTACAAACTATATATACAGTACAAACATTTCACACACTATACACACGTTACGCATGTTTCACACATTTCACCTACTATACACACGTTAGACATATTTTACACATTTCACACACTTTATACACGTTTTACACACACTACAAACATTTCAGAAACTTTACACACTACACACATTTCACACACTATGCACACACTACACACATTTCACATACTATATACACACATTTCACGCACTATACACACGTTTCACGCACTATACACACGTTTCACACACTATACACACATTACGCATGTTTCACACATTTCACCTACTATACACACGTTAGACATATTTTACACATTTCACACACTTTATACACGTTTTACACACACTACAAACATTTCAGAAACTTTACACACTACACACATTTCACACACTATGCACACACTACACACATTTCACATACTATATACACACATTTCACGCACTATACACACGTTTCACGCACTATATACACATATTTCAACACTATACACACATTTCACGCACTATACACACGTTAGACATATTTTACACATTTCACAAACTTTAAACACATTTTACACACTATATACACACTACAAACATTTCACACACTTTACACACAATACACACATTTCACACACTACACAAATTTAACATTCTGTACACACACTACACACATTTTTACACATTTCACACACTATACACACACTAAAAACACTATACAAACATTATACCCACATTTTACACACACTACACACATTTCACACACTACACATGTTTCACACAATTCACACACTATACATACACTACACACATTTTACGCATATTACACACTATATATACACTACAAACATGTTAAACACTATACACACATTTCGCACGTTTCGCACGTTTCACGCACTACACACTCATTAGACATATTTTACACATTTCACACACTTTATTACACATTTTACACACATTACAAACATTTCACACACTTTACACACACTACACACATTTCATACACTATGCACACACTACACACATTTCACATACTATACACACTACACACATTTTTACACATTTCACACACTATACACACACTAAAAACACTATACAAACATTTTATACACTATATCCGTCTATTACACATTTCACACACTCCACACACTATGCACACACTACAAACATTTCCACACTGTACACACACTATATACACACGATACACGCTACACATATTACACGCATTTTGCGCACATCACATGTGTCACATTCTATTCACGCACCCACATTTTAGAGAAGTGGTTTAATCAATGATATTTTAGATTATCTTTTTTGGATAGCAAAACATACAGTTAGGAATTTTTATGCATCCCTCGATTCCTCTTTTACGAATAATCTATCAAATCTTCTATGATTCAGGTCAAACAATTATTATATAACAAAAGCAGTGACAAAAGATATACACAAAAATAGACTGTCGTCAAGTGTGTGAAGTGTGTGAAATGATGTGTTTATATCACGTCAAATGTCCACATTAACTATAACAAAATTAATGAAAAAAAATTCTAACAACTTTATCCCAAACAATTCATTCCCCTAAAACATAAACAAACGCATTCACATTTTTATGCATTCTCTTGAAACAGATGCTTCACAAACACACATAAGTCAAATACATGGTAATTAAGACAAACTTTGATTGGATACGATGTAATTCAGTACTTACCAGCAAATGAGGTCTCATATTGAATGTCGATCCTCGCTCCATTGGAACTACAGATCATCTTTTCATCCAAAAATATTAATTGTCAGAAGCAAATCATTCTTATAAACATAGTGTTAAAGCAACTATCACATTTTTTATAATGTGTTTGGCAAAATAAAATGTTAGACAACTTATAAGATGTAACAATGAGCTCTTAGAACTTATAAACTAAAAAAAAAAAAAAAAGTTTCTCAAATTCATCTTATTTTTTAAAACTTAATAAGTTACACTCAAATTCCACATGCTGCACACACACTTCACACACCACACATTTTACACACAAGACACACATTTCGCACACTATACCCACACTACACACGTTTTACACACTATACAAAATTTTTACACACTACACACGTTTTATCACACTATACATACGCTACACACACTTGACAAACTATACACAAATATTACACACTACACACATTTCACATATTATACACAAACTGCACAAATATTACACACTATACACATTTCACACACTATTACCATATTACGCACATTTCACACATTTCACGTACTATACACACAGTACACATGATTTACACATTTCACATACTTTACACACATTTTACACACTACAAATTTTTCAGAAACTTTACACAAACTACGCATATTTCACACACTATACTACATACATTTCACACACTAAACATACATTTTACATATTTCAGACACTATACACACACGAAAAACCCTATACAAACATTTTAAACACTATACTCACAATTTACACACTGCACACATTTCACACACTACACATGTTTCACACAATTCACACACTATACACAATTACATACATTTTACGCACATTTTACACATATTACAAACTATATACACAGTACAAACATTTCACACACTATACACACGTTACGCATGTTTCACACATTTCACCTACTATACACACGTTAGACATATTTTACACATTTCACACACTTTATACACGTTTTACACACACTACAAACATTTCAGAAACTTTACACACTACACACATTTCACACACTATGCACACACTACACACATTTCACATATTATATACACACAACCCACATTTCAACACTATACACACATTTCACGCACTATACACACGTTAGACATATTTTACAAATTTCACAAACTTTAAACACATTTTACACACTATATACACACTACAAACATTTCACACTTACACACACTACACACATTTCACACACTACACAAATTTAACATTCTATACACACACTACACACATTTTTACACATTTCACACACTATACACACACTAAAAACACTATACAAACATTATACCCACATTTTACACACTACACACATTTCACACACTACACATGTTTCACACAATTCACACACTATACATACACTACACACATTTTACGCATATTACACACTATATACACACTACAAACATGTTAAACACTATACACACATTTCGCACGTTTCGCACGTTTCACGCACTACACACTCATTAGACATATTTTACACATTTCACACACTTTATTACACATTTTACACACATTACAAATATTTCACACACTTTACACACACTACACACATTTCACATACTATACACACACTACACACATTTTTACACATTTCACACACTATACACACACTAAAAACACGATACAAACATTTTAAACATTATACTTACATTTTACACACTACACACATTTCACACACTACACATGTTTCACACACATTTCACACATTATATACACTACACACATTTTACGTACATTTTACGCATATTACACATTGTATTCGCACTAAAAACATTTCACACACTATAAACACATTACGCACTATACACACGTTATACATATTTTACACATTTCACACTTTAAACACATTTTACACACTATACACACACTACAAACATTTCACACACTTTACACACACTACACACATTTCGCATACTATGCACACACTACACACATTTTTACACATTTCACACGCTATACACACACTAAAAACACTATACAAAAATTTTAAACACTATACCCACAATTTACACACTACACACATTTCACACACTACACATGTTTCACACTATACACACACTATAGACACACTACACACATTTTATGTACGTTTTACGCATATTACACACTATATACACACTACAAACATGTTAAACACTATACACACATTTCGCACGTTTCGCACGTTTCACGCAATATACACACATTAGACATATTTTACACATTTCACACACTTTATTACACATTTTACACACATTACAAACATTTCACACACTTTACACACACTACACACATTTCACACACTATGCACACACTACACACATTTCACATACTATACACACTACACACATTTTTACACATTTCACACACTATACACACACTAAAAACACTATACAAACATTTTAAACACTATATCCGTCTATTACACATTTCACACACTCCACACACTATGCACACACTACAAACATTTCCACACTGTACACACACTATATACACACGATACACGTTACACATATTACACGCATTTTGCGCACATCACCTGTGTGACATTCTATTCACGCACCCACATTTTACAGAAGTGGTTTAATCAATGATATTTTAGATTATCTTTTTGGATAGCAAAACATACAGTTAGGAATTTTTATGCATCCCCCGATTCCTCTTTTACGAATAATCTATCAAATTTTCTATGATTCAGGTCAAACAATTATTATATAACAAAAGCAGTGACAAAAAATATACACAAAAATAAACTGTCGTGTAGTGTGTGAAGTGTGTGAAATGATGTGTTTACATCACATCAAATGTCCACATTAACTACAACAAAATTTAAGAAAAAAAATTCTAACAAATTTCTTCCCAAACAATTCATTCCCTTAAAGCATAAACAAACACATTCACATTTTTATGCATTCTCTTGAAACAGATGCTTCACAAATACACATAAGCCAAATACAGCGTAATTAAGATAAGCTTTGATTGGATACGATGTAATTCAGTACTTACCAGCAAATAAGGTCTCATATTGAATGTCGATCCTCGCTCCATCGGAACAACAGATCATCTGTTCATCCAAAAATATTAATTGTCAGAAGCAAATCATTCTTATTAACATAGTGTTAAAGCAACTATCACATTTTTACTAATGTGTTTGGCAAAATAAAATGTTAGACAACTTATAAGATTTAAAAATAAGCTCTTAGAACTTATAAACTCAAAAAAAAAAAAATAATAATAATAAGTTTCTTTAATTCATCTGATTTTTTAAAAGTGAATAAGTTACACCTTTGGCATCATTTATATGATATGCCTTAGACGCTCCATCAGTATATCATTTGTGTGACTTCCATAAAACCAACATTATTGTGTCTTGAATAGGTTGATTCCAATTATTATGTTAGCAAAATATAGACAGGAAAACAATTATATTGTCATAAAGAAATCGGGCACTACCACTAACTTTTCTTCATCAACCTTTGAGATTAAGAGAGAAACAAAACAAGCGTAAATAGGAGCAAACTATGTTATTAATCAAGAGTATATAAGAACACACTAAAATCTACAACACACAAAATGTGAAAAAGACAACAATTATATCTCTAAAAATGATTCAGTAAGTACATGGCTAGAAATCAGGTACCACTTGCTGTTTCTTTGCTTCAGCTTCCAAGGCAGATTGTGGCCTCTTCTGTGCAGTTGCAGATTCTAGTCCCTCTGGAAACCCTTGTTGCAGATCTCACATATGAATCTGTTCTTAGTCATCAGGGATTTTGGGGATAGTGCTATTACTTCTGCTTCTGGATCTGCATACAATCAGTCCACACACACAACACAGAGTAAGAAATTATATATATATATATAGTATCCATATGTGTAAGTAGATGTGCTTAATTAACTACATGGTGTTCCTGGAAGGCTTCTTTTTCTTTTGGATGGATTTGAATTATTAGGGTTTGGATTGATACTTGGGTTGGGGTTGGAGTCTTGCATAATCATCCCTCTAATGGAAGGTGGAATTGAAGGAAGCCCATCATCAGACATCATTTTGTGAAACTTGAAAGGATAAAAGTCTTTCAGATAAAAAGCAATAGCTTAGGATGATGCAGCTTTGTGTGTGTGTGTGTGTATAGCAGTAGAAAAAAACAAGATTTTTGCTGGAAAAAGGCTGAAAGTTTTAATTATGAAACAGATTCACTCAAAACAAAGTGAGAGAAATTAAGCAGCTAGCTAGAGTGCATATGAGTGGAGTTTGAATCAGAAATCTTCTTTTGCCCAACATACTTTTCAATCTTCGCTAGAAGAAAAAGAAAAGAAAAGAAAAAGGTTTTGGCATGAACCTAGCTGATGAGCTAATCAAGGATGGCAGAATATTGTTCCTTTTTGTGACCCTATCTATCTCCTTATCTTACATGGCTTCTGCTGCTGCTGCTCTAAAAGCTGGTCAACCATAGACCCTAACTTGGACCACTCTTTCTTTAAGCATCAGTTTGCAGCATTTTTTCATTTCTTACTAGTGTTAAACGCCCTAAAATCACTTAACATCCCATAACATTATTTTCCGCTCATTCATTATTCGTGATAAGAATTGTTACTTTTTTCACACACCACACATTTTACACACTATACACACATTTCACACACTATACCCACAGTACACACATTTCACACACTACACACATTTCACATACTATATACACACTATACACAATTTGGACACTACACATATTTCATACATAATACACACACTCCACACATTTCACACTATACACACATTTTACACATTACAAACATTTCACACATTACATATACTATACTACCCACATTTTACACGCTATACACAATTTTTACACACAATATGCACACTACACACATTTCACACACTATACACAAACTACGCACACTACACACATTTTACACCATTGCACACACTATACACACACCACACATATTTTACGCACTATACACAAATTTTACACACTATATACATACTACACACGTACTACACACATTTTATATAGTTCAGTGACCCAATACCTCTTCAGTGAAAAATATATTCAGATAGTAATTCCCTAATCTTTGTACTCAAACACTATACACAAATTACACATCCTACACAAATTTTACACCATTTCACACACAATACACACACCACACGTATCTTACGCACCATACTCATTTTACACAATATACACACACTACACACATATTACACACATTTCACACACGATAAACACATTTCATGCATTTCACACACTACACAAATTTTAAATACTATACACACATTTTATGCACTACACATATTTCCCACACTATACACAAAATTTTTACACACATACGCACACTACGCACATTTCACACACATTACTCACATTTCATACATTTCACACACTATACACAAACTACACACACTACATGCATTTTACGTCATTTCACACACAATACACACACCACGTGTATTTTACGCACATTTCAAACTATACACTCATTTTATACACTATAGACATATTTTACACAGTACCAACATTTCACACATGTCGCACATTCCATACACTATACCCACACGACACACATACTACATACATTTTCTACATCACGTCAAATGTCTACATTAACTATAACAGAAATTAAAGAGAATTTTCTGGCAATTTCTCCCAAAACTATTCTATCCCTAAATAGAAAGAAAAACAATCACATTTTTTATGCATTCTCTATCTAATACATCACAAATTCTAATATTAATAATTTTCAAATTTTTTTTGGAAAATAGATACTTCAAACCCACACATGAGTCAAATACATCGGAATTAAGACAAATTTTTATTGGATACGATATAATTCAGTACTTACCAGTAAATGAGGTCTCATATTGAATGTCAATCCTCGCTCCATCAAAACAACACACCATCTGCTCATCCAAAAATATTAATTGTCAGAAGCCAATCGTTCTTTTCAACCTATTGTTAAAACAACTATCACAATAAATATAACTGAAAGTGGTCAGATGAGAGTGTTTGACAAAATTTATAAGCACCTCAAAACATCCTATAAGATGTATAAGTTTAAAATAAGATGTAATATGTTTAGCAAAATAAAATATTAGAAAACTTATAAGATGTAAAAATAAGATCTTAGAGCTTATAAACTCAAAAAAATAAAAAAAAATAAGTACCAATAGTTCATCTTGTTTTCAAAAATGTTATATGTTACATCTAAATCCCACATACTACACGCACCATACACATTTCACACACTATATAAACACTACACACATTTTACACACTATACACACACTACACACATATTACACACATTTTACATATTTCACACACTATACACACACTACACACATATTACACACATTTTACACATTTCACACACGATAAATACATTTCACACACTATACACACACTACACATATTCATGCATTTCACATACTATACACACACTACACAAATTTTACACACTATACACACATTTTACTCACTACACATATTTCACACACATACGCACACTACGCACATTTCACACACTTCACACACACTACTCACATTTCATACATTTCACACACTATACACAAACTACACACATTTTACGTCATTTCACACACATTACACACACCACATGTATTTTACGCACTATACCCACATTTTTACGCACATTTCACACTATACACTTATTTTATACACTATAGACACATTTTACACATTACAAACATTTCACACATGTCGCACATATATACGCACATTTTTTACACGCTATATGCAATGATGCATACTACACACATTTCACACACTTCACACACACTATACACAAATTACACACACTACACACATTTCACACACTATACATAAATTACACATCTTAAACAAATTTTACACCATTTCACACACACCACACGTATTTTACGCACTATACTCATTTTACACAATATACACACACTACACACATTTCACACACTATGCACACACTACACATATTTCATGCATTTCACACACTATACACACACTACACAAATTTTACACACTGTACACACATTTTACGCACTACACATATTTAACACACTATACACACAATTTTTACACACAATACGCAATTACGCACACTACGCACATTTCACACACTTCACACACACTACTCATATTTCATACATTTCACACACTATACACAAACTACACACGCAACACACATTTTACGTCATTTCACACACAATACACAGACCGCACATTTCACACTATACACTTATTTTGTACACTATAGACACATTTTACACAGTACGAACATTTCACACGTCGCAAATTCCATACACTATACACACACGACACACATTTTACACACTTCACACACAATACACACACATTATTCACATTTCACACACTATACACACACTACGCATATTTCATACATTTTACACACTATACACACATTACACAAATTTTACACACTACACCTATTTCACACAATATACGCACACTTTTTGCACGCTATACGCAATTATGCATACTACACACATTTCACACACTTCACACACACTATACACAAATTACACACACTACACACATTTCACACACTATACACAAATTTTACACCATTTCAAACACAATACACACACCACACGTATTTTACGCACTATACTCATTTTACACAATATACAAACACTACACACATATTACACACATTTTACACATTTCACACACGATAAACACATTTCACACACTATACACACACTACACATATTTCATGCATTTCACACACTATACACACACTACACAAATTTTACACACTATACGCACATTTTACGCACTACACATACTTAACACAATATTTACACAATACGCAATTACGCACACTACGCACATTTCACACACTTCACTCACACTACTAACATTTCATACATTTAACAAACTATACACAAACTACACTCGCAACACATTTTACGTCATTTCACACACAATACACACTACGCACATTTCACACTATACACTCATTTTATACATTATGGACACATTTTACACAGTACGAACATTTCACACATGTCGCAAATTCCATACACTATACACACACGACACACATTTTACACACTTCACATACAATACACACACATTATTCACATTTCACACACTATACTTACACTACACATATTTCATACATTTCACACACTATACACACACTACACAAATTTTACACACTATACATACAGTTTATACACTACACATATTTTACACAATATACGCACATTTTTTGCACGTTATACGCAATTATGCATACTACACACATTTCACACACTTCAGACACACTATACACAAATTATACACACTACACACATTTCACACACTATACACAAATTACACATCCTACACAAATTTTACACCATTTCACACACAATACACACACCACACGTATTTTACGCACCATACTCATTTTACAAAATATACACACACTACACACATATTACACACATTTTACACATTTCACACACGATAAACACATTTCACACACTACACATATTTCATGCATTTCACACACTATACACACACTACACAAATTTTAAATACTATACACATTTTATGCACTACACATATTTCACGCACTATACACAAAAATTTTACACACATACGCACACTACGCACATTTCACACACACTACTCACATTTCATACATTTCGCACACTATACACAAACTACACACACTACATGCATTTTACATCATTTCACACACAATACACACATCACACATATTTTACGCACATTTCACACTATACACTCATTTTATACACTATAGACAGGTTTTACACAGTACAAACATTTCACACATGTCGCACATTCCATACACTATACCCACACGACACACATACTACACACATTTTCTACATCACGTCAAATGTCTACATTAACTATAAGAAAAATTAAAGAGAATTTTCTGTCAATTTCTCCCCAAACTATTCTATCCACTAAACAGAAAGAAAAACAATCACATTTTTATGCATTCTCTATCTAATACATCACAAATTCTAATATTAATAATTTTCAAATTTTTTTTGAAAAATAGATACTTCAAAGCCACACATGAGTCAAATACATCGGAATTAAGACAATTTTTTATCGGATACGATATAATTCAGTACTTACCAGCAAATGAGGTCTCATATTGAATGTCAATCCTCGCTCCATCAATAATATTGATCCGATCAATGTCGAAGCCAAGACTGACAATATATCAAAAGTTTACATGATTCAAACACTACACTTCCTGTCCAATGACATGAATAAAAGCTGATAAATTCTATGTAGCCATTATCATTTCAGATTTTCTAACCCACATGAACACAAAATACTTCCACAATAGTGCATCAGATTCAAAGGATGAGGATGAAAGTAATGCAAATGACAACACATAATAATCTGTCTTCTACGACAAATCCTAGCATCGGAAAAGTCATTATTATATACAAACTACACACATTTTACACACTCTATCCAATATTTATACATCACACATTATATACAAACTACACACATATGACACATTTTACAAGTTTCACACACGAAACACTCACTATGCAAATTTCACACACTATACACATACTACACATATTTCATACATTTCACACACACAACACACACTTCACACACTGTACACAAACTACACTTTACACACATTTCACACGCTTCACACACACTACACACACTACACACGTTTCACACACTATACACACAATACACATATTTCATACACTATACAACCTACACGCATTTTATACACTATACACACATTTCACACGGTATACACACACTACGCACATTTTTCACATACACATTACATTTACCACACTATACACACATTACACACATGTAATACACTACATACACACACAATACACACATATTTTACACATTATAACTCATTTCAAACACTAGACGCACATTTCACACTTTATACACAAA